>OX578133.1:186406300-186511300 GCA_951213105.1 Amaurobius ferox
CGACGATTCACATGCCCTTCTTCAATCCATCTTCTCCAAATCCTGTGCACAGTGGACGCATCTACGCGTGTTTCAACGGCGATACACCGGTACGACTACCCTGCCGTACGTAGACCCAAAATGAATTCCCTCGCACGATTGTCCAAATGCTGAAAGGGACTTCGGCGTCATCGGCCAGGTATCTCTTGAACAACACGTGTCTTTTGAAACAAAAAACAGCTCGGAAAACGGGTTGGTAACAAATGTTGACCCATCTGCTGTTTCCATCCGTTTTATCCTGCTCTCTAATCACGTGATCTACTTGCAATTCAGATCATTTGCATACATCGGCCAGCTGCGTTTGTCTCGCAGTTTCATAGTTATACGGTCAAAGCTTCATGGTGTTGCATTTTCTATGTCGGGTAGCATATAATAACTTATTTGTGCCCCCCCCCCCCCCCTCCACACACACACCTCAAAATCACGTTCCTTCTGAAAAATACATTTTGGTATGTTTTAACACATCTAGAAGTGAAATTGAACATTCTTGTTTTAACAAGAACGTTAAATTTCACTTTTTTAATAATATTTACACGAATCTTCATTTACACGAATTAGTCATCTTACTTAGAATAGACACCCTCGCATTTTTTGGATCGAATGTTCCAGAAACAATCAAACTGTTGGTACAATGACTCATCTAACATATAGCCATTTTCATTAACTTTTAAATGACCTGTGTAGATCGGGTTTCGAATTCTATTAAAAATGAGGAAAACGCAGATGATGTTTATTTTTTTAATAGCTTCTGTTTGTGTAATAGGACTTTAAACACCCGAGACCCATTGTTTATAAATCGTTTTATTCAATGTTACTTTAGTTTTTTATCAAATGCACAGAATTTTTTTTTGTTCATTAAATGGATGACTAAAACAGTCGAAATGTAAGTTTCTTTTTTTTTTTTTTTTTTCTTAAATGGCGTGCATTGACCGGCGACGTCATCTGTTCTAGCAGCCAATAGCTTTGAGTCCGGGTCTCTTGCCAATCTACTGTCCGTTAGTTGTCTTAAGATCTTCGCAATGATGCTTGAATTTAGTTACTCTTTATATAATGTCTATTGAAGTTGTCAAGACCCTCAAACAACTAGCAAACTTATTCTGCTGGACAACGGGAGAGTAGTCAGGTTTGTGGCTTTTCTGTTCACATCGTCTTCTGATACCGTGGGTTATAAAACAAATGATTTTGATTTTAGTTTTAAAATTTATATAATGTCATCGATAATATGTCGGAATACTAATAACAATATGTTTTCAGATATTTTGTGGATAATTCGAGAGAATACGTTGGACTTTTGAAATAAGTGCAAGTGTCTTGAAGCTTTATTAGGATTTTTGCCTAGTAGAATAAAGGTAAGAGAATAATATGTGTTAACCATGTTTCATTTTTGATAACCTTTCCTTATAGCTGTTAAATAATTCCACTCGATAATGTTTATTTTAACAGTATTCTGTAAAACATTATTCAGTGTTATATCTCATGTAATTATGAGATCTGTGGTATTAGATGTTATGAGATCTGTGGTATTATTTGCTCCATTATTGATAATCGTTAATTTTTAATTTAGTCTTGTGTAGATACCGCATTTAGGACCTGCGACACTAGTTGCTTTTTATAACGCGAACACTGTTTGTAAAAAACGAATACTAAGAGTGTTTTACAAACTTATGCATATTAATTTAATTGTTATTGGTGGGTTTTCCTTTTCAATTAGTCGTCATTATCATTGATTAGTCGTCATTATCATTGATTTGGCGTCATTTTTATCAATTTGGCGGCATTTGGAAAAGTCGCCAAGATGGCGACATTCCTCTAAATTCTAAAATCTCGTCAAGCGTTATGGACGGAGGAATAAGTTATCCTTATAGCAGATAAATGACTATTGGCATCCAAATACAAAAGTATTACCCAATGTATATTTTCTGATGAATGGAGCGAGCTAGAAGATACACGAGAATGATGTCACCAAATTTATCGCATAATATTACATATGAAAAGTTAACATATTTCACAATAGTTAGATTTTCTTTTATTTTATGGGATTTTTTGATAACTCTATTTGAAAAATATGCAATATCTCGAGAACGGTTCATGCTAGCGTTTTAAAGTTTTTGCAGGGATATTGCACCTGCACCAAACTGCGTCAAATCTAGTACTCTGATACAAATTGCGCCAATTTTCATATTTTGCGCTGACCTACTCCAATTTCAAAATTTAATAAAAAAGAAAAATTCTCCGCGAATTTTCAAAAATTCCCGCGCGTACCTCGGTACTTTAGGAATATTTTCTAGGGCCAACTTTTTCGTTTATTTCTTTAAAATGTGCGAATTCGCGGATGAAAATCTGTACCATTGAATTCATTTTCCCGTACATTGTTGAGCGTCCGTATTATGTAGTTTGCATCCACAATAATCTTCTAATGGCTCCATATCAGAGCTGTGAAACTATTTTATTTTTATAGTGCGAGTTAAAATAAAACATTATTTTACTAAACCAATTATTTTGTTAGTTATTCGATTGCGTAATTCAGATTTTATTCCCGGGCGCTTGCTGAGAATACTCAATTATCTTTTTCCATCCATGTCCATCCTCTTATTAGTGCATATTAGCGTGTCTAAACTAACTTATTTTCATATTTTGGTTTATTCTAAAGGTTAATATTTTATTTTCGCATAAATAGTACGATTGCGCAATTCAGTCTGTATTTTTGGCGTTGCTGAGAGTACACAATTATATATTTTGCCATGCATGTCCATCCCCTTATTATTGCACATTAGCTTGATTAAACTAGCTAATTTTCATATTTTGGTTAATTTTAAAGGTTAATTTTTTAATTATTTTCATATAAATAACTTTCGCAATTCAGTTTTTATTCTCGGGCGTTAAGAAACATTTTGTGCAATTTATCAAATAGTATAAAAGTTAACTCTTTAGCAATGAGACATTCCTTTGCTGTGCTATAAATCTAAAGGCATTTATTTTTCTCTGTTTTACAAAATTTCAGATTTCGAAGTGGTAAATTTGTTTTGTTATGTTAATGTTTATTTTAAAGTATGTTTTTTATTGAATAAACAATAAATAAAATTGTAATAAATTAATATATCTTGCACAGAAAAGTAAATTGGGCTTTGATAATTTTCTCTCGTTTTTCAATCTTTTCCACCTTAAAAAATCTCATTAAAATTTGTTTTTTATCCCATCTAAGGGTAGTACTGTCCTACCGCCACGAGAAAGTCCCCAGACAGCAGACGTTTTGGTGGCGGTCGCTATGGAAACAGGTTATTCCACTGCATTTTAGGTGTGACGGAAAGCGCTTTTTTCGATTTGGCGCAGATAGAACCGACAAAAGTCGCATTTCGCTTTGTACTGGGGTCAATGCTAGACGCTCGCATTCTGTGATTTTTAAAGCTGTGAAGTAACTTGTACTGTGTTGCACACTTTGTGGATTTTGTCTAGTTGAAAAATGACTACATTTAAAAGTGGAAAGACTTTGCATTCGCAAGCACGTGCAATAGTCCACAATGTTACGGCATTTTTTGAAGAGGAAAAACCGTAAATTCTCAAAAAATACCAATTTCAAATACAATGAAGAGAACTGCGAAAGCGACAAAGGTTTCAGCGTCATCAGTTAAAAAGATAAAACGTGGGGGGAAATCGCTTAATGACACTGAGCTAAGTATTTTATCTATTTGAACAATTTACAATTATTGCTTAAAGAAGCTATTTTAAAAGTAACACAAAATGAATGGAAAAAACACTGTGAACAACGCATTGAAAAAATAGAGAATATTTATTGGAAGAAAGATGGACTGATAGAATATATTGTGAAGAAATTAGTGATGAATCTGTCGGATAGCGATTTTCAGAC
This sequence comes from Amaurobius ferox, assembly GCA_951213105.1. Lineage (NCBI taxonomy): Eukaryota > Metazoa > Arthropoda > Arachnida > Araneae > Amaurobiidae > Amaurobius > Amaurobius ferox. Next base: position 186,410,205 of record OX578133.1, read on the forward strand.
TCTTCAAGTAAAAACATTTCAAGTGATTCGGACATAGCAGATAATAGTTATTCCAATGAATGTGAATGAATATTTTATAATTGATTGAAAAATATGAAAAGAATGAATATTTTAAAGTCATAATTTTGCTTATTTATCATTTATTTTTTCCTTTTTGCTGGCTAATAATTGTGTAACTTGCTGATTGAAAACTGTAATAATTTTCATTTAATTCGAAATTTAGTTTTAAACAAAATGATATAAATTCTAGTTTTAAATTGTAAGCTTTTCTCTCCCAAAATCGCCCGAACCTAAAAGAAAATATCTAAAATTTATTTGTTCTAATAGATTAACCGCTTCCAGTAGCCGCTGTCGCCTATAATAACAAATTATTTTCTGAGTTTAAATGAGAAATTTTTAAGTTAATGTATAATTTAATGTCATTTAATACGAAAATTTTGTTTAACTATCGGATAAAAAACATCTTACTTTCTTTTAGTACGTCATGATAAACGAAACGGATTCTCCGCTTAACGAAGTGCGCTTGATTTGCCAAATGTTGCAGTCGATTTTAAACCTTTCTCCCTCCTTTCTTCGACTCGTCTACTTGCGGCAACCCTGTTCAGAGACTTTCTCGTGGCGGTAGGACAGTAGGTGTGTATCAATATTTCGAAACAAGTTTCAACCAGATTAAAAATATATTCTATTCTATACATTTCTAGAAACAGAAAAGACTAATTATCGTAGAAAATTACACTTGCATTCACTTTTTTAACTTGGGAAAATCTTCTGAACTTACATTTTATCAAAAATGTATATTTAGAAAAGGAAACTTAGACATTATTACTTACTCTTACTTAGACAGCAACAGCAGTTCATAAATTTTGGAGAAATTAGAAAGCAGGCTTATTGGTATGCAGTTCTCGGGAAGGGAGATATTTTTTCATACCTTATTTCAGGTTTCACGGTCTCCTTAGATGGTAAAATTATCAAGGGGTTTTTAGGAACCTTCGTATAGCTTTACGTACCCTAGTAGAGCATGGGCACGTGACGTCACACATACAATTTTACCCTTACGTTTCAAACACAATACACGTTTTATTAGAAGTACGGAAATTTTCATTATTTCTGTATTAAAAACGGTTATTTTAGAAACTTGCAATCGTTTAACCTCCAATTTTAGTAGGATATATCTAAATTTATCTTCTTTGATGAATATTTTTAATTAATTGGAAAATAAAATATTAACTTTCATTAAAATATATGCACGAGTTTTTAAGAAAAATCGTTATGTATCTTTCCCTTCTCGCACGCATATACATTGCAGAATTTGCTAGTAAATGTATAAATCTTTAAAACGCTAGTTAGTGAATATGGTAAAAATGAGTAGTAGTGTACATTCACTTAAATTGCACTGTAAAATGAAATTTTTTAATATATTCAAGTATTATTAAATATTCAAATATTCTAAGTAACTTATTTTCATCACAAAGATAAATTTTGATGTTTAATGGGTTTAGTTTCAATTTTTATTTACCATCATCGCCAGTTTACCATTACACGCTATGGTAAAAATAATTCCCTTTTGCCCTTACATTTCTGCGCATTCTATTACGCTGGTTGTTTATTTTTTTTAGTACCATATATCGTACAAGTTGATTGACTTGCGGAATAAAGGGCCATATCGAACCCAGGTAAAATTACGATGTGTTGGTGGTAGAGCCCCAGATCTGGAATATAAATGATATGAATGGAATCTTAATCGATTTTACTTAGATATAGAAGCAAGTAATTTTATAGCATTGTCTTTTTTGATGAAGTTTTAAGTTTCCAATTATTGTACTATGATAATTTAAAAAAATATCACCGCAGAATGTATCTCATTTTAGAGATGTTTAAATAAAATTACGTTTCAGTTGGAAAGTGTTAATCAATGCTTTATGCATGATTACTCTTTCTTGTTTATATAGTTGTGAGGTTGGAGACCATTAAACGTACCACTTATTATTGCGGCAGGATCAGGATCTTTAAATATGACAAATCGATGTCACACTTTTGAAACTTTCGAATATTTTTACAGTTGTTTTTTTTTTTTTTGCTGTAGTACGTGTTACAGAAACAAATTGCAAAAATTGCTCACAAATTTTGTTGTCATTTATTTGGTCTATGTGGTAGGAATATAGCAACTTTCGTCGGCAAGAATGGTAAAACATTCTGCCTAATTAATTCTCAAACAAGTTAAGAAATGTTTTTATCATGTTCATATTTTCGTGTATTTCCATGTTTTCAAACGAGTTAAGAAATGTTGCTTCTCATGTTCATATTTCTATGTTTTTTCAGTTTTATTTTTGAATCGCCACATTAGGTGGCGCTACTGTATTGCGATCTGTCGATTAGCCATTTGAGTTTGGCCGATACAGTCTTGCACTTATTTGAGCGTTCAGGTCCAGAATTTTTTAACTGAAAAAAGTAATTCAGTTAACTTCCGAAACGTACGTATTCTGATTTAACTTGATTTGCTTAGTATTTTGCTTTGTGAACCAGTTCATTATTAATTTTCAAACAGTTCAAAATAATTTTGTTACGCGCATTTAAAATTGGATTTTATATGTAGGTAGTCGATTTGGGTATAATGTTTAAAATGTTCAGACAAGTTTGCATCGGTTCTTGTTCCAAACGAATATTACCTATGTTAGCAATTGATTCCTGTGGGAAATTATCCATAATCACTATATCCTCTTAGGGATATTTTGCGAACTACATAGAATTAGTGTTTTTGCAGCATGTAATGCTCTACTTATACAGGATTACAAAGAAAGTCCTTCCTCAACTATAGCAACAGTCCTTCCTCAACTATAGCAGCTAGCTATGTTCTTCTTATACAGTTGTATAGGCAACCCCATGTGGCCCACACAATGAGACCAGGGGGAACCCCCCCCCCCCCATGACTCCCATTTTTAGGGGGGTTGGAGCTTATCTCTGCCCCTTTTCCAGATAGGCGGTAGCGTAGCGTCCATTGAGGCTAAAAATTTGAACCTTCCCAGCTTAAAATCTAATTTAAATAATTATTTAAACAGACTTTTATTTATTATAATTTTTAAAATAATTTTGCGATGATATATGTATTATTTAGAAAATTGTTACATTTTACTGCTTAAAGTGACACGATTCAAAGTATTTTTCCCATTAAAATATGCGTTTTAAACGCATATTTTAATGTTTTAGCAGCTATAATCATCCAGCCTTCGTCTTCATAAGGAGAAACATTGCATTAAGACCACCCATTGTTAACCTCCTCCCTAGTATATTAATTAACATGGGAAGATAAATAGGAGGCGTGGCTATTGCTTTGACATTTTCAACCCTATATAAACAATTAATGATTGGATGTGGGACATGACGTTTCATGAATGACGGGTGGGTGAGGGTGGGTAGTGCAAACCTAATGGGTCCTCCATTTTGGGTCAAACAGGATTCTATTAATTACTATTTGTAGAAAACAATCCTTATTTGTAATACTAAAGAATTTGAGTCATTTTTCACGAATAACCTAGGATTTACCTAACTTTAAACAATCTCAAGACGAAGGAATATACTAATAATGACTACCATTAATCTTCAGTAGTTTGCAAAGTAGACGTGGCTCTTCTTTATATAGGCATCAATATGGCGAAGCATCCGTTTGTGTATTTGGGAGTTTTAGAAAGAATAAGTTTCATTTCCCTTTAAAATCCTTTGTTAGACGAGTATGTCAGTTAAATAAAAGTGGTTGATAATTTTTTAGCGGATTCTTAGCATATTGTAATTATAAGATATTTTTAAGTTTTCATAGTACAGTATTTGTAAATAATTAATAAGCAATATTGTTTAGGGACAATGGAACAAAAACATTTTTGTATTAAATCTGATTCACGCTACAACTTTTTTCTCCTATCTGCAGCAGCATAGCGTGATATTCCTGACTGGGAAAGCTAAGCGATTGTCATTTTAACTTGGAAAAGGTTTTTGTATAATAAGTGAATTTACATTGACTAGATGATTTTCAAATAAGCTTATGTTCCAGATTACTCACAAATTTTTAGTGCACTTTTTCATACATGGGCGCATGTAGAAGGTTTGACGCAAGGTATTTAGAAAGAAGGTAGGTCAAACAGCGCAGGAGAATGCGATTGGTTTCCGCTCCGTGACGTCATATCGGGACTGAAGGGAATTTCTTCAGTAGTTTCTATGTGTTTTTGAGCTCTGGTACGCTTTTCAAATGTTTTCAAATTTCAATTATTATTGAACTTTTAGAAAATGATTTTATATTATAACAGATTTATGAATAATTTTAGCCTATGTTTTAATGAATTTTTATAAACATGCATGTTTAAGATATAATAAAAACGATTTCTCTATTTGGAAGGAATAGAACAAAAATAATTATAATTAATTCAAAAGAAACTTAAATAGAAATCCCTTCTCCGTAATTGAAATTGATTGAACAATAATTGAACAACAATGATGTAAAATAGAGGAAAACGGTATTTATTACCGTGTATTTCTTATTTTCAATGAAGTACAGAGTTTAATACTAAATGTATTTAATATATAAATTTCTGCTGTCACTTTTTTAATTGACAGGGTTTACATCCTATTAGAACATAACAATATCATCCCACTAGCTTAATGAAAAGCACTCTATACGGCTATCGACTCATTTTAACTTTTGTTATACGGCTAATTTTAACTTTCGTCTAGTATTAATTTTGTAACTAATCTGTCATACGAATCACTGGTGAAGCTTGAGTATTTTTATAAATTACACCTAATATGAGAACAAAATTTTCCAGCATTCGATTTAATAGCAAGAAAATTTGTGATTAATTAGTAAAATGAATCCCATCATATATTGCATTACAATAAAAGTTTTATTACTTTCCTTATACACATAGTATAATATATAAGGAAAATATTGTGATGGTGTCGAAAATTCGAATTCGAGTTTTCGATGGGAAAGCACGTTTCAAGCATCCCTGATCACGAATTGAACATTTTTGAGGTGATGTCTGTGTGTGTGTGTGTGTCAGTGAGTCTGTGGATACGATATCTCACGAATAAATTAAGCGATTCGAATGAAATTTGGTATAGAAATTGCAATCCATGAATACTGGAAGCATATTGTTTTTAAACACAATTGAATGTTCAGCTCCCCCTAAATTTTCGAGTGAAATTTTGAAAAAATCATCAAAAAATCGAAACCTTAATTAAAGTTACGCAAATAGACATTTCTTAAGTGATTTTTCCTTAGAAAACGATTGACATAAACTTTAGAACCCTAGCATTTACCGTTCTCGAGATATTGCACATTTTTCAAATAAATGTATCACCCCCCCCCCCCCCCCCCCAAAAAAAAAAAAAAAAAAAAAAAAAAAAAAAAAAAAAAAAAAAAAAAAAAAAAAAAAAAAAAGAAGGAAAATGTTAACTCTTGAGAAACAATTAATTCATTATTCCTTTTTTGGTATTTATGTTTTGTTTTGTAAAATAAAATATAAACTATTATTACTGTAACTTTTAAAGACAACTTTTTAAAAGAGTTATGTGTTACACGAGCGTATACTAAAATGAAAATTGTTTCGCTGGGAAAATATTTAGATATTGCTACTGTTTATGTAAATTCTAAAGCGAACTGTAATAAATTTGTATACGATAAATTTGTATTATTCCCGTATATCATTGATTTGTGGGTGCTTTAAAGTTCTGCAGAACCAATGGTGGAATTCTTTAAGACTGAAGATCCCAGTAACTATTTAAATCAAAAGTATGATGTGGCAGTACACAACTAGTTCTATATAATAAAATTAATTTATCTTTTTTACAGTGAAAAAATGATGTATAAGATCCACGGCACTGGGTTTTTAATACAGGATAGTACATTTGAAATTTTTCCGGATCACAGCTATTTCGCAATACCCAATTAACTTATATTTCACACAACTCTAAATTGACAATTATCAATATTGATGGCATCAGCAATAAGCAATGGATTCTATATATTTTAATATTTTAAGAATTAATCCATTAATTTTGCATCATTTTTGTAATTTTTACGCCAATCGCGATATTTCGCCAAATTGGGACTAAATTCGCCAAATTTATCACCAAGTGTCAAAACAGACGAAGAGAACAAACAGCATTTCTTACATATAAATGACTGATGTTGAATAGTTATACGTCAAAATGCAAAACTATAACTCAAAGTATTTTCTCTCGTGAATGGAACGAACTAGATTCCAGAGAATGATGTTAACAAATTTATTGCATATTATTACATGTGTAAATTGAACAATTTAACAATAATTTAAACTTCTTAATTTTATTGGATTTTTTTGATAAATTTATTTGAAACATGTGCGATATCTTGAGAACGATTCCTGCTAGAATTTTAAAGTTTATGTCATTCGTTTTCTAATGCAAAATTATATAGGAAATGATCCTTTATGTAATATTAATAAAAGTTCTAATTTTTAAATGATTCTTTCAAAATTTCATTCGAAAATTTGTGGGTGTTCTAAACATACAATTGCGTTTAAAATCAATAGAGTTCCGGTATTCGCTAATTTTAATATTTGTACCAAATTTCTTTGGAAACGCTCCTTTCTTTCGGGAGATATCGCACGGACACACACACATACAGACAGACATCACCTCAAAAACGTTCGATCCGAGTTCAATTCAGGAATAATTGAAACTTGCTTTTTCGTCGAAAATTCGAATTCGAATTTTCAACCTCGTCACAATATTTCCCAATGCATTATACTATGTATATAAGGAAAGTGATGACTACATCACAGTTTTTTTTTTACTACCAGAATTTCATTTTTGAAAGCTAAATTAATCATGCAATGGAAATTGCCTTGAGCATATTGCAGTACGATTAAAAGTAATTTTCCCTTTCAACAGTTAATTAGCCATTTATTTTGCAACTTTGAAGCTTTAAAAAACTCATTCAAGCTTACATCCACTACTTTTTCTTTATAGCTATAACAGTAGTACCGCATAATTCGTCATTGCTCCATCAATATTATAACTGTTATAAAAACAAATTAATTACTTGAAAATAATTGCAGCTCAATTAATTTTTCAAAGATATTAATATAGATTATTGCTGTATATGCAATCAAAACTCTTAGACTAAAGCAATACTAAAAAAGAACAGAATTATTTTACAAAATAAAGCCTACAATTTCCATAGAATCCTCATATCTTCCTCTCCGCTTGTCCCGTTGTGACGTCAAAAAAATCAAGACTCCTCCCATCCCTAAAAGCGGCTTTCGTGCGTTTGATGTTTGACCACCCCTGGGTTTGACGAAAGGGGGGGGGGGGGGGTAAACTCAAAAATAAAATGTATAAGATCGTCTAGATTGATGCTCACCTCTGTTATCTTGAATATTTAGTGGTAGAGTGTCCTCCCCTATGAGCGACTATGACTTCATATTTAAAAAAATGGTTGTAAAAGTTCAACTCATTTAGAAATAGGCAAGCATTTAAAATGTTATACTTTGTATGTATGTATCTTACATAGGTAATATATTTTAAAATATTGTGCATTTCATTCACTCTTAGCATTTTTATGTTAAATTATTTTATTTTACTCACCAAGGAAATAAAACTTATTGAAAGTGCGAATTCAAAAGTAAATTCACTTATACAAAAACCTTTTCTAAGTTAAAATGGCAATAGCTTAGCCTTCCCAGTCAAGAATATCACGCTACGCTACTGCAGAGAGGAGAAAAAAGTTGTAGAGTGAATCAGATTTAATACAGAAATGTTTTTGTTCCATAACAAAAGATGGAAAGGGACACTCCAAATGCTAAAAACCATTGTGTTCAGGGCATATTTACATTGAAATGTTGTGCTTTATGCTGATTCCGCAGAGTACACAAATGACTTGCAAGGGACAGGGGCGTCGGAAGTCATTTTTCACTGTGGGTGCAAGATTCCTAATATAAATATATAAGCAACGTGATAAACGAACGTTATATCGTAAAAGATATCTCCATGTCAAGGAATTTAAGATTGCTCACAAATAGTTTTATTAATATTGAACTACTCTAACGTTGACTCTAATAAACTTCTCTACGTTTTTGCAATAAGAACGAAGAAACACGCAACAAAATTTTTGTAGAAAAACGTATTAGAGGAAACATAGTCGAAAAGTTGCGCACAGCACATTTTAAAGTCATATGATATGATGTACTGAGAAACTGAAATAACAGAATTTATGTGAAATGGCACTAATAAACCCTCAAAAATATACCAAAATATCATTTGCTGTTTCTAATATGTCAAACGATTATTACATATAATTTTATTATCAATCGAAGAATCCAGAGAATTTTATCTTATTTCTCTAACCATTCTTATGCCAATGTCACTGAATAGCTTCAGAAGAAATGCCCGTGCTCTAAAATCCCCAATAATTCAACAATTATATGGTAAGTTGCTGTTGTTGAGACCCAGACCGTCCGACCTACCAGAAAGGTGTAAGGTAACAATTATGTGGTAAGTAAAGAGTTTTCGAGGAACTGGATCTGTTGCAGACAAAGTGAGAAAAGGCAGTTCCTACAATTTAACTCAGAATAAAGTGCTTTAAATAAAGACTGCGTTATTGAAGTTTTTCAATGAACTCTTCAATGACACTCTTATAAGAATAGAAAAATATTGAGTTAATACCGAGTCCATATATATGCTTACCCCACTTATTACAAGGCTCATACTTGGCTTAGGAATGCACTTTTATTTCTATTAAAATTTTTTTAATTTAATAGATTTTTAGTCATTTATAAATAATCCATTCAAAAAAGCAGAAAAGGCACCCAAAATCTGTAGCCAGCTTATAATAAAACTGATAATTGATCTAGAACCGTGATAATTTTTTTATAGGCCCATAACCACATTTATAGGTCCATAACCATGTAATAACCACAATTCCAAACATTAAAAAATTCAAAAATTTTGATATGTTTTTTAATTCACAAAACCTCCTTAAAAGGAAATCAAACCTGTGTATGTTTTTTTTTAAGTGTGCTAATGATCTGATCACTTTTCCAAAACTTTTCGAAAATTTTAATAGATTCTTTTTATTTATAAAAGATTTCTAAAAATGAAATCTGTGTCCCATTTATTGCAAATCTAATACATGGTCTAGAACTTGCAACCAAACTTGCCACGGATTTTCGTTGAGCTACTGGGGCGGAATTGTACATTCTTATCGTTGAAGTGAACTCTGGATTCCCACAGAATCCGTGTTAGCCTTACTAGGGATACTTCAAAACCCCGAACATCATTGCATTAACCTGCAGGGTTGATTTATTCGGGCGCCATTGTAAAGAACCTTATTGCTCCAACCGAGAACAAAACCACCGATCTTTCTACTGGTCAGACGCTGCTCTGCTATTGGACTATTGGGACTCAATGCTCTTATCGTTGTAGTGGACTCTGCTCTGAACATCTACGGAAAACTTTCGAAAATTAAAAAAAAAAAAGCAATTTCTCAAGCATTATCCCTTCCGTTAATTTTTGCACTGAAATTCCCCCTCCCTCCCTTTTTTTTAATGGAAGTTATATATGTAGAAATTTACAAATTATAGTAGAAAATTAAAAAAAATTAATAAATTTTTATGCAGATTTCTAAAAATAGACAAAATATTGAAAATTTATATCTCTCTTATTGCAAAGCTAATTTGGATTTTTTTTTGTTTTTTGAAATGAGCTAACAATCTGAATTTTTACAGAACACTTTAAAAAATAAAAAATAAATAAAATAGATGTTTAATTATTTGCAAAAATTTTCTGAAAAATCTTCCAAACGATAGACGACTTTTTTAAACAATTGCTCCTACTTAATGTTTGTACCGGACTCGCATTTTCTCTTTTAAAAGGAAAGCTGAATATGTGAAAATTTACTTGAAAAATCAATATATTTTATTTTATCAATATATTTTCTATACTCAATATATTTTATTTTTTCATCTATTACTTTTATTAAGTCAGAGGATGATTTTTTCCCGACTACATTTAGGCACGGAGTAGCTCAAAATTAGAGACTTTAGAAAGTCATGGATTTTAAAGATAAGGTTTAAATTTTTAAAACTTACTATTATTACTTTCCTTATATATATAATGTATAAGGAAAGTATTGTGACGGGGTCGAAAATTCGAATTCGAGTTTTCGACGGGAGAGCACGTTTCAAGCATCCCTGATAACGAATCGAACATTTTTGAGGTGATGTCTGTGTGTGTGTGTGTCAGTGAGTCTGTGGAGACGATAACTGACGAACGGAGCGATTTGAATGAAATTTGGCACAAAAATCACAATCCATGAATACTGGAAGCCTTTTGTTTTAAAACACAATCCCCTAAATTTTCGAGTGAAATTTTGAAAAAGAATCATAGAAAAATCAAAACCTTTAATAAAGCTACGCAAATACACATTTCTTATGTAATTTTTCGCCACTTTTCTACATTTTTCGACATTTCTTATGTAATTTTTAGTAATGTCGCCAACTTGGCGGCATTTTTAAATGTTGCCAAATTAACGAAAATCTCGCCAAAAGTATAAATATGACATTAAATCAAAGAAAATAACGACTAATTGAAGAAAATTCAATATCTTGGAAAGAGTATAAGTATCTACTATAAGAATAACATTTTTTTTAACTGTAAAAGTAGTAAATTCATTCATTATATAAGGAAAGCCATGTGTTGCCCACATCAGATTTTTTTAGAATTAGAATTCCTTTTCACCGACGAATCGGTGAATTTTATGTCTCACCGTTTCATAAATACGTCTATATATGAATTGTTATCTGTCTATATGGAATATTCTATATGGAATTGTCTTTGCATATTTTTATGCAATGTGTAGAAAATATTGGAAGGATGTGTGTGTGTGTGTGGGGGGGGGGGGGGAGTCTTTCAAATATTCTGGGCAAATTATTGGGGGGAAATGAACTCCAAATACCTGTATATACCAGTTTTCTATCGACTGGGCCACCACCTAGCTTGAGTGGAAAACAACTCACTTTATCCCTCTTCTAATTTAAGAGTTCTAAGTTTTTCCCTCTGTTACAATACACCAGTTATTTTGAAACTGCTTAGTGCTTTGCTTCGTTTTAATAGGTCAACTGCATGATACGTAGGTTAACTACATAGTAAGTTTATTTTACTTTTTATAAATTTTTCCATTTTAGGTTTAAAATAAAATATAAATATTATCTCGAGAACGGCGTAAATTAGCGTCTTATAAATCACGATATTCACTTTTAAATGAAACATGCAAATGGGATATTTATTTTTGTAACAGTTATTTTTTTTACAACGTTTTTTTCAATTTTCTAAAAAAATATATATATTCTCAAAATTAAGGACTTTTTATATGTCAGTTCATTCCTCAAATCAATAGGCTCCTAACGTTTTCTGATTGAAATAATTGTACCACATTTTATTCGATGTTCGAAAGATATCGCGTCTGCAGAAAGACATCATTGAAAAAATGGTTGGGTCGTATTCAGGGATGCTCAAAACATATAGATCCACCAAAATATGAGAGTGATTTTTACTGCATTCCAATACTTCCCCTCTTTGCATGGCAGGAAAAGTAAAAATAAATTGACGAATGAGTAACATTCTAAAAAATATTTCATTCTTCTGTGCAAGTTAACCCTTGCACAAAATGTATGTAATAAAATAAAAAATATTTAATATAAAAAAATAAATGAATAAATACAACTAGCGAAAATTGACATTAGAAAATGTTGAATTTCATACTACTACTCTGACAGCCGGACATTATGAATCATCAATCAGCCTGGTTTCTGACGTAAACACCATAAAAAGTAACAACCGGTTTCAAAGGGAAAGCCTTTTCTTCAGGATAGACAGATATCAACTGTACCATCAAAGAATATGTTGTTGTTGACAAATGCCGGTCGTTTGGCCGTAGGCCATTAGACAGCGAGCTCTCCAGTGTTTCTCTATTGATGAACTCGTCTAAATATAAGAATTCGTCAGAACAGTGATCAGGCGCGTTCTTGCCTTTGCTGGTGCGGCTGCTGTGTCCCTCTATCCTGCAGAAGGATACTGCTTTTAGCTTCCGAGAGCTATTGATGCTTTCATTCATCATTTTGCTATTATTAACGAGCGAACAAAGTGATTTTATTGCATTTCCATTTTCCATTATAAAGGCTTTAGACGGTCTTATACTTTATGTTCGGAATGACAGTAAACAGGGGCAGGTGTGAGTCTCCCCCCTCCCCCACACATCACATCTAAGTCCCATATTTGTAAATAATTAAATAAAAATAAATATAGCAATTTCCATGATATTTTAGTGATAAGTTTTTATAAAACATATATTTTACATAACGTGCGCATAAACTTCAATACATGTACCAATCTATAGTTCTTAAAATTTGCATTTTTTACAAAATTAGCTCCAGTTTAGAGAATGGTATTTTTACCTAACATTTTTTGCTTATTCTTGCCCAATGTTAAAAGCTTTATAACTCTTGTTTTAGATATTTTATGCGCAAAAATCATTTACACCTTTTCGTGCACTATAGAAATGGAAAGGTTTATCAATATTATTATTTTCTTGTGGGATACTGCTCCCACTAAATAAACAGAAAAAAAAAAGTTTTAAACCATGAAAATTTCTGAAAATTTTCAAGCCAAGCCTTTATTTATTTAATATTATACAAATATTTAACACATGTATTTTCAAATTTGCGTCTATAAATATTGTTCTTGCACCCACTAACGGAATAGTATACTTTCCCTCAACAATAAAAGTTATTTTCACAGAATTTTGTAGTGAGTGCAAGGCACACATAGCAGATTTACTTGGTAATTATTACCCATTCGCCCGAATTATCGCCAATACCCTCGAATTTGTTACAACTTATTATAAGCAGGGTTATCTTAGATATGATAACGTACCCATAGTCGAGTAAACCATTGTCCGAACAGTTATCCCCGAGCTTGTGGGACCTAACTTTTCAACAACTCTATTTTTTGAACCACCAACTGCACCGACCTTTTGAAGTCAAACACCCTAAGGTTCAATATCAAAGGGGGTAGTGTACATAAGTAATTGCTTCAGCCTAAATAATTCCCACCTGTTTGTGAACTTGGATTGTTCATTCACGCCATTTTTACTTGAATATTTATTTCAGAAAAAATCTCATTCCAATATCATTTAAAGATGATTAGCAACAAAAAAAATTTAAATTTTCTTCAAATTTCTGTGGGTGCGCTTCACCCATAGACAAAAATCTGTGGGTGCAAGTTGCACCCATGCACCCATGGGTTCCGACGCCAGTGGCAAGGAAGGTATGCCAACACTTCGTGAAACAGTGACGAGAATCGAACACTTTGTAACTTAGTCCGTTACATTTGCATACAGATTTCCTATTGGATGATTACTTCCGCACTTTATGTGAATTCTCCTTCTGTCAGTGTATTTAAGGAAGATGGGATGTTTGTTGAACTCGGTTGATCTCCTACGCTGTTACTATGTTACCAATACTTTATGAGCTTGCTGTGAAATTCGCGATTGAAATACGTTGGTTTGTGTACCGTTGCTTTTGCACTTGTATTTTTGGAAATCTTTCATTTTTACTCTTCGCTATTATTATGCTAATTCTTTTGTACTTTAATTTGTATCAAAGTCTGATATTGAATATTTATTTAAACTGAGTTTTATTTCATACCAAAACCTGTTGATAAGATATTTAGGAAAAGTTTTCCCTTTTGCGTTCATTTGCTTCGAACTTATCAGTTTGGAAGATAGAGAAGATGCGTTTTTAAACTTCAGAAAGCAGAATCAAAAATGGCTGCGCATACCAACGAGGAATTGTGTGAAATGATTCTGATGTATTGCGACTGCAATCGGATTGCTTGTGCAGAGGCACTGCTGTATGCACAGCGATTTTCTAATGCCAGACACACGGATGCTAAGACTGTATAACAAATGTTGTCCAACCTTGATGTTGTCCAACGACTGCATTCCGCGAGTACTGTGCGACACCACTCACGTATAAGCAGGGCTGATTGGGATTATACGGGTATTCTGGCCTACGCATTTGCTTCATCCCCACTGCAACACAAAATAAGTTTCCCAAGAAAACTGATGAAGCCAACAGCGCGTAATACAGACTTTCCTTAGGAACCGTATGCATCCGTGTTCCTGTCAGTTGCAACAGGCACTGTTACCTGGAAATACAGAGAAAATACTTGGTTTTTTAAATTACATGTTGAGTGCTTTAGAAGAGAACTCAGAGCTTCCATAATTCTATGGACAGATGAGTCCACTTCGCACAAGATGGCGTTGTGAATCGCCATAATGGGCACTACTGGGGTCAGGAGAATGCGCATTGAGCTCGGGCTACACATTACTAAGTGCAGTGGTTCACCAACGTTTGTGTGGTCATCTAGAACCAACCACCACCTCGTATGATCTATTTTTTACGAACACGCCCTTTGTGCTAACGGATATTTAAATCTGCTTGAAATCAAAGAGCTGTTATTAGAATTAAATTGCTCTTCGAAGCTTGAAACGGATGTACAAGATTTCTTTTTCATTAACGACTGTAATGGTACTGACTGAATGAGATGTAAATTATACTTAAATTCTTTGAAAAATGTACGGGTAATTCGATTTCCAGAACACCCAATAATTTTTCAAGTCGACGCCTATGTTTCAAGGATACTCACTAGTAGAACTGTAGGTTGCACTTTGGGGATTAGAAATTACAAGGATGTATGATAAATGGAGACAATCAGGAGTGTCCATTAAAGTTTTACCATAAAAATATTTTTAAGCGAAATTGAACATTAGTGTCTACTACATTCAATTTTACTAGAATAGAATGGATTATAGGGGGGGGGGGGCGTAAGACCTCTAAAACCACCTCTTTGGTGATGCAAGTGTCAAAGATTACGAAAAACAAACAAATTAGCTTTCATGCTTTATCTTCCATAAGTCAAAGTCTGGCCCTAAACATCCAAAAACGTAACATCGCAATGTAAAAAAAAATTAAAAATTTTAAAGCTATGTAAAAATGGTCTCTCGTCTTATCTTCTTTTTAACGTAATAATAAAAAAAGAAAGGATATGTCACTGAATTTTTCCGTTCTCGGCGCTGGTAATAAATGATAGGAGTCGCGCACAACCTTGCAAAACAAAAAAAGAGTCAATTACTTTCCCGCGGAAAAACTGTTATTTTTTTTTTTTCGGAAGATTGTTTGTTTCAGCTGGAGCTATCGACCGAAGAAATTATTGGCAAACTGCCAATTTTTCCAACTATGAAACAGCACCTCTATTCTTTCAGCTGACAGGAGTTGCATTTTGCGGAGCCTATATTTTGCATTACTATTGACGTTCCCTTTTGTTTGTTTTAAAATGTTTTCATTCCCCCAAATTTTCTTTCACTAGGATAATAGCATGCTTCTATCTTTTTATAATTTTCTGTGTTTTTAAATTGAATATTCTATATTACAATTTTATTTAGGTTGGGCTGTTACTTCCCTACATGCTTAGTATAATGTATAGTTACTTTCCCTACATGCATAGTATAATGCATAGTTACTTTCTCGATATGCACAATATAATGTATAGGGAAAGTATTCGAGATGGGATTGAAAAATTTGAAAGAAGAACACGTTTTAACTATCCCTGAACTGTAATCACATAAATAGGAATTATATAAAATCTATCGGGGGGGGGGGGGGGGTACGAATAATTGTCTCCGATGAGGGCTTCCCACCCCGTCCGGATGCATGCCTGAAAGAAACACTATCTGTGTGTAAGTCTGTGGATGCGATCTCACGAACAAATGCTGTGTTCTGAACGTAATTTGGTACGATTATTACAATCTGTGAATACTGGAATCTTATTGGTGTTGAAAGCGATCGTATATTGCACCCTCAAGTTTTCAAATGAATATTAGAAAAAAAATGGGGGGGGGGGGCTTTTAATAATATTAAATAAATAAACTTTTTATACGTAATTTTTGCATTATAAAACGAAAAGCACTAACTTTAGAACTCAAGCTTGAACCCTTCTCGAGAATTCAAATATATTTATAAAAAAATATAAGATTAATAGTATTGTCAAATAAGTTCATTTTTCAGAAATTATTGGCATTATATTATAAATCTGTTTACACCATTCTCATGGATCTAGTTCATAACAATCATGAGTTCATAAGAACAGGGTTCGCATTCGTCCTAAAATACCTAAAATTCCTAAAAGTTTGAAGCTTCCCTTGAATTCCTAAAATTAACCTAAAATTTTTAAATCATCCTAAAATTTTGTAATGTTTTTGCTGCGGCGTCAAATTTACTCTACTATCGCCCGAATACATTCCATTCATACGGCAATCGATGTTAAAAAAGACTTCAGAAATTAAAACGTTGTTCAAAATAGTACTCATCTTTTACAACGACGACAAAAGTGTCAATCACGCCAAATCGCCGATTCTCAAATCCTCTCCGTCCGCGGGCGGTTTTAGTGAAATACGATCGCAAGACGAATGGCGACCCACGTGATCATTTACAGACGGGAGTTTGGGGGAGATTCTTTTGTTTGTGCGAGTGGGAATCTCCAACGCAAGCTAACAAACCTAGAAGCCTTTAACCTCTCAAAGAAATAAAATAGAAAAAGACGGGTTCGATTGTTGAATAGTTTGCTTCCTCATATTTACTAGATACATCACGAAGTTTCTCTTTCTTTGCAAAGTTAAAATTTTGCTCAACTATTCTTTGTTGGGAATCAATTGTGTGCAAAAATTTTGAAGAATTTTAGGTCTAAATTCAATAATACAAATATAGTTTGTCGTATTATGATTCTCTTACGCCCCTCATTACGTAATATTTGATCAACATCATGTCAAAACAGGAGGGTAGAGAAGGAATTTTTATCTGCTGTTAGCAACCTCTCTAGGTATTGATGATATTAAAGGATATCTCTTCAAAAGGATGCATTGCGCAGGAGCCCGGACCACATAGCAGTTTATGAAGAAAAGCAATAGATGAAATAAAATACGGCATAGTAGGGAGGTCCCGCATTTGGATCGCCACGCTCCCCATAAAAAATAAATTAAAAATAATGAAAGAGCAGAAATGTGAAGAATATTAAATAAACACATTCCCGCTTCCAACAGATAAAACTTTTAAACAATTTTCATTTCTTTTTAAACTTAAAATTTTGTCAAAGTATTCCATGTTTAGTATGCATCTGGGATGAAAAGTACCAAAGATTTGAACTTTGTAAGAATTTTTGTTCAAAAACCAATATTTAAAAATATAGTTTTCTGGACTAGAGTTTTTTTGAGCCGCAGGAACTTGTGCGTGTGTTTTTGTTGATTCTATCAAAACAGAGGATGATTGAAGGGAAATAGCTATGTCTAGATTAACGGGTTGCAGTAGCTTTGATGAAATATAGGATAACTTATTTCCCTCATATTATTTAATTACTGCCTTCGGCGACCAGCCCTATTGTTTTTCAAAAAAGTTTTTAAACTTGCAATACCTTTCTTGCAGTAACTGTCGATCGCACACCTACGTTACGTGCGCAAGTCACGGCTAAGTGTGCAGTTTATGAAGTGTTGATCTTGTACCTCAGCTACGCGCGCAAGTTACGGCTAACGATGTAGTTCATGAAGTAGCTGTCGATCGCACGTCTCCGTTACGCGCTCAAGTCATGACTAATGGTTCAGTTCATGAAGTAGCTGTCTATCGCACACCTCAGCTACACGCATAAATCGTGGCTAGCGGTGCATTTCATGGAATAGATGTCGATCGCACGCCTTCGTTACTCGCGCAAGTCATATCTAACGGTGCAGTTGATGAAGTAGCTGTCATTTGCACACCTCAGCTACGCGGGCAAGTCACGGCTAACGGTACATTTAATGAAGTAGCTGTCTATCTCAGCTACGCGCGCAAATTACGGCTAACGATGTAATTCATGAAGTAGATGTCGATCGCACGTCTCCGTTATGCGCTCAAGTCATAACTAATGGTTCAGTTCATTAAGTAGCTGTCTATCGCATACCTCAGCTACATGCATAAATCGTGGTTACCGGTGCAGTTCATGGAGTAGATGTCGATCGCACGCCTTCGTTACGCGCGCAAGTCATGGCTAACGGTGCAGTTGATATAGCAGTTGTCAATTGCACACCTCAGCTACGCGGCCAAGTCACGGCTAACGGTACAGTTGATGAAGTAGCTATCTATCTCAGCTACGCGCGCAAGTTACGGCTAACGATATAGTTCATCAAGTGGCAGTTCATCGCACGTTTCCGTTACGCGCGCAAGTTATGACTAACGGTGCAGTTCATGAAGTAGCTGTCAATCGCACACCTCAGCTACACGCGCAGGTTAAGGCTAACTCATTAAGTAGCTGTCAATCGCGCTTCCGTCCGCAATGCGGGCACACGGGCTGCTGTGTATAAAAGGAATCGTCTTTTATTAGCGGGTGCATGCAATCCGCGTACGATATATGCAATAACGGCAATTCTACTGCATGTAATAACGATATACACGCTGCGCGGGCACATGCAATCTGCATAGAATTGAAATAGCTGTCAATCGCTTTCCAGCCTACTACGAGGGTTCAAGGCTAACAGATAAACACTTTTCCCAAAATAAATTGGCTTTTATTAGCATTATTTACTTTAAGCCCGCCCGCTGCGCGGGTGCATGCAATCCTTGTACATTACATTCAATAACTACTAACTTACCAGCTAGATTTTTGCTCTTATGGCCGTATTTTATTTTACAATTCTTCAAAAATTTTAAATGTGATTTTGAGCTTTTTGGATTCTTTTTTTTTTTTGTTAATTATATTAAGATTTTCTTTTTTTGTTTATATAAAGTTGTTTGAAAACTAAACTAACATTTTTCTAACATACATATATATAGTGTGTATGTATGTATATATTTACACAAAAAATACCTGTGATAAAGTGGCCACTGGATACTGAGTGATAATTTGAATTTTTAAGTCTACAGAGCATTAAAATGAAATAGGAAAAATATTCAAAAGATTACCTTTTTCTTTCAATGATGTTTGTTTTTTGTATCAATTCTTCTTTAATTAATGAAAAGAACGGTAATTAAAAAGTACTAATAATAGAAATAATAAAAATTAGCTCCTAAAATTTACCTAAAATTTTGAAAAAAAATCCTTAAATTCCTACCTAAAATTTTTAGAAAAT
This sequence comes from Amaurobius ferox, assembly GCA_951213105.1. Taxonomy (NCBI): domain Eukaryota; kingdom Metazoa; phylum Arthropoda; class Arachnida; order Araneae; family Amaurobiidae; genus Amaurobius; species Amaurobius ferox. The sequence continues at coordinate 186,429,445 of OX578133.1, forward strand.
CTGCTATGATCCCTGTAAGAATCAACTTTTGTAATAGTTTTCTATTGTGATGCCATATAGTTCACCAAGTCAATTATTTCATAAAATATTAGTCAATTGTATTTGATGTGGAATTTGCGCATGAATATGAGTAAGTCATTCTATTTGGAGTAACATGATCACCAAAAGAGCCACATTTCAATTGATGTGATGTTAATGCCAATAACATTGTAGTAGAACTTGTTTATATGTACGTTTGAGGATTTTACGTATGGCGATTAGATTATTGTTATAGTAACGAAATTCACCTTTCCAAATTAAATAGCGATAAGTTAAATACATTAGAGAATTTGGGTTTTGAACTTTAAAAATATATTGATTGATACTCAAACCATCAACTTTATATAATAAAACAATTTTACATAAGCGATAGTTTCTAATTATTAATGTTAATATATAGACCATATTGATTAACATATGTTAGCCAATTTTCTAATTGTTAAATTAGATTTATGCAGAATGTAACTTATGTACTTCACAATAGTTTTACACATTGTGATCAAGAAAACCACCAAATGCTAATGTACAATTTAATTTAATGCCAAAACATTGAGTTGTGAATCATTATTTCACTGTAAAAGTTAAGTCAAGTCATTGCATTATGTAGGGAAAGTCATGTGCTGCCCATATGATTTTTAATGATAAAATGTAACTCAAAGTAATTTAAAGGTATTAAATGATTGAAGCAAAACGAGCATAGCTAGCTCCCTTCTTGAGTTGCTTCAATGTCAAAATGTTTGAAAGAGCATCACAACAGCTTATCCGATTTTGATGAAATTTGATTTATAATCACTGGTCAATGTGTAGATGGTCTTTTAAAATAAAATTCTAAATCGAGCAATTTTTACTGAATTTAGTGTGATTCAGAAGAATTCAGAGATCTTAATTGGGAATTTGGGTGGGTAAGGACCGCTGAGGCTAATCTCACCATCTCTACATGGTTGTATGGTGGGGAAATAATAGTCTAAAGAGTGGTAAATAATCCTATGATCCTCTTATTATCAGGAGCATTTGTAAATAAATATTTTTCTGCATAAAGAGTCAGTCTCACTATTAATAGAGTAATGCATGTTTAACTTTTTAAATAATTCTGTCTCCCCCTATAAATGTCTTGTAAATTGTGATTAATACAACTGAGAAGATATAGTTTTGTTGTTTTACATAAGTCATAGAATGTAAGTGACAACTAACCTAATAAACTTAAAATTCAGTCTGCAATAGTTCTCTATATATGTTATACAAGGTGTTCCAAAAAGATTGAAAGATACTTTAATGCTTTACCTGTTGGAGATAAGTGGGCAATGTAAATTGCAAAAATGTTGAAAGTAAGGTAGGAAATAAGACTACGTTACTGAAATAGTCCTCCCATTAATTTTCAAAAAGTTACACTTTTTAAATTTTTATACCACCCCCCCTTAGACAAATTTGGTCAATCGGAAAATTTTCATTTTTAATGCAACAAGATCATTAAAAAAACCCCGCATATCTGTATCTTTAACATCAACTGAATTATGATAAAAGGAAAAATCTGACTTATGCCACTTTTCCGTACCATGTATAGAGATCATAAACAAATTGAGGACGGAAATTGTTTAGATCAAAAATACGTTAATATGTGTCAAAATTTTTTATCACAAGTGCATATAAATAAAGCATTACATATAAAGCAGTGGTACTCACCACGCGGTTGGGTATCCTATGTATTATCATCCAGTTTTATCTTTTTTGTGATATGTCACAAATTTACATTTCTAATTTGATATAGGGTCCCCATTCACAATGTTCAATTCTCAATTTAATATAACTCGCTTAATTTTAAAGATAGAGATATGCGCTTTTTTTTTAATGATCATGTTGCATTAAAAATAAAAAAATTCTGATTGACCAAATTTGTCTAAGAGGGGTCGTATAAAAATTTAAAAAGTGTAACTTTTTGAAAATTAATGGGAGGACTATTTCATTAACATAGTCTTATTCCCTACCTACTTTAAACATTTTCGCAATTTATATTGTGAATTGCCCTTTTAAGCTTTACATCACATAAAAATTTGACTTAGATTAAAAATAAGATTATACTCTGTTATTAATATTTTGTAATCTGCAGCATTGTAAATAGGTGACCGTTTATGAGTTTCTTTTTAATATTTGAGAAATTAAAAAAAAAAAATTGTTTGTCAAGTCACAATTTTTCTCATGAGCGTTACCTTTTTTTAATATTCTGTAATATTTTTTGTGTCAATATTCAGTGAAACAAATTGTTATTATTTTAACTTAAACACTTAGTTATAATGGTATCAATTTATTTATTTTAAAATTTTCAAGTTTTTTATTAGTATTTTCTCTCATGAGTGTTACTTTGTTTCTTAAATACGAGAGTTAGCTTCAAACAAAACAATTAGTGATTTTTATGTCAAAGTTTTCACTGCAGTTACTATGAATAATTGGAGAGTTTAAAGTCACAGCACAATTTATTTACATCTACTAGCAAATATATTATTGTAAAGCTGACTTTTAGCTATGGTAACACTCATGAGACACGGCAACATTCATGAGACGCAGTAACACTCATGATATTGAGATATGTAAAACAGATTTATAGAAAGAGAAATATCGCAATTAAGAATTTAATCGAACATTAATAAGTTCAAAATAAAAGTAGTGGTTGGCACAAAGGTAACAGCTTAATGTTCGTTTTAAAAATTAAAAAAAAAAGAGTGAGATATTGAAAAAAGTTTAGAACACATTTTAGTTGATTACAGTCAAAAACATTGACCATGCAATGCTTGTATCAAGTCCTCAAAACTTGAAACATCCTTCAATGCTCTCACTTTTATATGCTTTGTTCAAATACATCTATTTTTTCAATGAACTTATAGAAAGTATGATTTCCTTTTGTTTTCAAAGTAGGTTGTGGAAGTATGGCAATAATTTGTTCAAATTTCACATAGGTAATATCATTTTCATTTAATCTGAATAAAGTATTCATCGGAACTTTCTTTTCTTTCTGGGTCCACCTACAAACTCAACAAGCACAATTGTGCCACTTTTGATGTCAATTAAAGAAGGAATTTCAAGATTAATTTCTTTTTCAGAATTGCTAAGTATATTTTCAACATCCTCTTCATCAATTTCAGCAAAAATTATGACTTCTTCAGATTCTCTGCCTGAACTATATATCTGTTCAACTCTTAATCTATTATTATTCTTACAGTTTTCTGTAAGAAGGTTTTCTGTTTTCACTCTAAGATTGCATTTACACAACTTCCCTTCTGCCCATATATTTTCTGAACAGAGGCAAGAAATTGGCCAATGTAAGATTCTGTCTTTTATATTAGTTGCAATTTGGTGAATCCTTTGCCTGCCAATAACAATTTTTAAATTTTGATGAAGAGACCTAGAAATCCTGTTAATTTAGTTTTGGGACACTTAGTCTCACTTCAGAATCTTTCTTTAAAACAGAATATAAAATTTCTGCATCTGGAATGTCTACTCCATAAGCCACATAATTATTAGCCTTTCTCTTAGGGGCTCCATCCGCAGCTCCCTTTTCATGTGATGATTCAAAATATGACAAAGTTCCACACGTAAATGATAGCTCAAACAAAAAAAAAGTTATTTTTTTACGGTACTGAAATGATGATCTCTCTGAAAAAAAAAATGAATGGTTTTGACCTGTGGGAACTTTTTTTTATAAATTTGAAAATAGGGTTCAAATGTGCCCAGATGGCTGCTGTGCTGGACTATGATCTAGAGAATCTGAGATAGAAGCAAATGAAACTTTCTTTCCAGTTACATACAGAACTCCAGTGTGAATAGTTGTTTGATTACAGGCGGCACCAAAGTGAAAAGATTGAACTTCTCTTGATAACTTGCAAGAATAGTTTTCTGAAAAGTCTATGAGATTTGCTGCTTCACCTACCTTCAAATTTTCTTTGCAATCACTGAATGCCTTGTTCTGATACTTGATATTAAATCATGCTTTTTAAATTCCTTCATATCTTTTTGAAAACTATCTTTAAGTTCTCTAATTGTACCTGATACTTCAATTTTTCAGACTTTGTACTTTTACGATTTTTTCTTTCTTTTTTTAACTATTTACCAAGCTTTCCAATTCATTTTTGATTCTGTATCAACATCATTGCTACACATGGGTATTATTTTATCTTTATATTCAGAAAACTTGTACATGCAATTTGCTGAGCTCTTATAAGTTATAAATTTTCACAAGTTGTGAAGATTATCATAAGATAGGAAATGGATTTGTTTCAATTTTTTTGCCTTGAATTCAATATTTTCATGTTTCCTATACAAGCAGGTGTTGCTCTCAACATCAGTTTGTTTAAGAATCCAAAATGGCCTATATCTAGTGAAGGTTGGGTAACAAATGTTTGCATGTCCATGTTCACGAAGAAATTTTTGTACAAGATTTTCATTGGTACATTTAAGAAATGTTTCTTTTTTTTAATTTTTTTTTATGTTAAAGTTTTTTTTGTCTTTTTAATATTTTTCTGATTGTGACTTTCTTTATAAGCTCCTTCATGAGCAGCATCAAGTTTTCTCCTTTCCCGGTATCGTCGCTGTTTCTCAGCTGTTGTTAATTTTATCTAAAAAATAAAAATAAATTATACTTTATTGCAACAATAGCTTGTAAAATTTAGGATTTAAAGTTGAGTTGTTTGGATAAAATGGCTGTTTAACAATAATTTATTTTTCATAAATCTTCGTACTTTAAATACTAAAAAGTTGTTTTTACCACGAATATTATCTAATAAAACAAACTTTAAAGTTAGAATTTTGTGCCGTGCCCATTTTTATACAAAAAATATTACAAAAAGTATCCTCAAATCATGCATTAAGATTAGCTTGATCCTGATTCTATACAATTTCTATAAATGTAAGTTTAATTATTAATTGATTGCTTTTAACTCATGAGTGTTGCTTTCTTCTCATGAGTGTTACTTGTAAAAAGTACCATATAGATATGAACTTTTCAATAAACAAGAAATAAAGAAGTAGTCATCCAGCTCTTTTTTATACTAAATAAGTAGAAACAATGTGGCTTCCTTTAGCTTTGTTATCAACTGCAGAAATCAAAACATATTTAAAATAATAATAGTAACACTCCTGAGGTAACACTCACGAGATGTACAGGGGACACATATTAAATTAAAATTTAAAAATATTAATAATTATATTTTAAAGGAATTACTTGCATTTTTGTTAATTAAAATGTAAAACCATATTTTTTCATTTATATACTAAAGCTAATCTAGTTTGAAAGCATAAGAAGAGACTTCCTTAAGTGTGGTGTTTTGAGTCGGGACATGCCAATTTCTATTACTTGAAAACTAAAAATAATAGAAAATAGCTAATATTTTTAAAACATAAACACTTTTAATGAGTACATTTTATTAATTATAAACTAATGTACCAATGTACACTATAACAAAAAAATCGGCGTACCAAAAAGGAGTTCTCCGATTGTGTTAAAAATTGGTGGATGTAAAGAACATACATAGAAAAAGAAACGATTAAAATTTCAGAACAATTTAATGATTTAGAGTTTGATCGTATATAAAGGGAGGAAGTCAATAAGGCATTGGTCCACCTCTGGCCTGGATGCAATATGTCACCCGGCTTGGCATAGACTGATAAAGTTCACGGATGGTGTCCTACGGAATGTCTTGCCAAATTGTCTCCAACTGTCGGGCTAAATCGTCAGCATCCGGGATGGTTGCAATCACCTTCCCATAACGTCCCAAATGTGCTCTATGGGAGAGAGATCAGGAGACATAGCTGGCCAAAGAAGTGTTGGGCAAGCTTGACAATTCATAGCAACACGTACCGTGTACGGCCGGGCATTATCTTGTTGAAAAGTAAGTCCGGGGTGTCGAAAAAGGAACGGTAACACAACCGGTCGTAGAATGTTGTCTACGTACCGCTGTGCTGTCAGTGTGCCAGAAATGACTACCAAAGATGTAAGATATACGCAGTCGAAATGCAACAGAAATTTTGACCACAGATTCAGAATAGCTCTTTATATACACCTGCTGAATGCCCAGCACCGATGCGCTGTAGCTCCCACTATGTATTCATTGGACACCAAATTTTATTCATTTGCATGTCGCTCAAAATGTCTTTGCATTCGAAATGTCTTTGCATTTGCGACGAAATTTCATTACAATCGGACAACTCCTTCTTGGTGCGTCGATTTTTTTGTTAGAGTATATGTTCTAGGAGTATAAAAAAATTAATTTTATTAGCATGAAATATGGGTTCAAAGATTAGGACATCAAACAGGCGGTCATTTTGAAAATCACCCTTACCACTTATCTCCAACAGGTAAAGAATTAAAGTGCGTTTTAATCTTTTTGGGACACCCTGTATATTAGACTTAAGACTGGATAAAATTTTATGCCTGTGACTATTTATTGCCAGATTTCTACCAATTTTGCAGCATCGGATTTAGTCTGTTGGAGGCCCTAAGCGACCGCTCAGTCCGCATATCGTAAATAATTGTGAGGTGCATTTGTTCTTAGTTTTAAATGACTTGGGTCTGCAGGATTTCTTTTAAAATATTTTGTTACATCATGTGTACTGTCTTGGAGTCTCTAATCGACCGCTTAGTCCATCTATCATAATTCCACATGTTGTTGAGATCCAGACCGTCCGACCTACCAGAATAGTGTAAGGTAACTGTTATAATTCCACATGTGAAATTTCTGTCCAGACCAAATTTGTACTTCATTTCATAAAATTTGTGTTCCCAGATTTCTTTTGAAAGCTTTCAAAGTAACGGATTTACTGTTTTGAGGATGCAAGCAATCGCTTAGTCTGCCTATCGTAAATTTGCATTTGAAGTGTTGTGCCAGGCAAGTTTCGTACTTAGTTTTAAAAAATGTGGGTCTTTGGATTTCTGTTAGATTGTTTCGCAACACCATATTTACTCACCTGGTGGCCCTAAACTACTGTTAAGTCTGCCTATCATAAATCCGTGGGATACTTTGCCAGATCGGGTTTGTACTTAGTTTTTAAAAGTTCACGTCCTTGGATTTCTGTTAAATGCTTTTTAACACCGGATCGCTTAATCTGCGTACAGGAATATTATATTTCCAATATATTACTTTTGAATGAATTAATGGGGCATGTCTACTGTCACAAATTGAAGAACAAAGAATTACTGTGGAAATGAAGAAGAGCAAAGAATTACTGTGAAAATTATGTTTAATTTATGAATACAGCTAAAACAGTACAATTCGCTCAGTAGATAAATAATTAGGGTAGATTAAAGGGACGCTTCAGTTAAGAAAATCTCCCTTCCCTTGAAAATTGCACTGGTAAGAAAATCTCCCTTCCCTTGAAAATTGCACCGGATTTCTCAAGAGATGGGCAGTTCTTTTTTTTCAAATGATTGACATCTGATGGGCCAATGAAAGTAAGTAAGGTGATAAAAGACCGGTGGACCCCTAGTTTATGACTTACTCCCCTGTCCAAGGGGATCAGACCGTCACCTCCGAAAGCAGTATTTTTCTACCAGGGGTGACGATCAGACGAGCTGACTCGTCAAGCATATTGAAGCCCACCATAGCTGGAAGCGCAAGCCATTAGCATTAGCTAATCTTATTCGCATTTTCACTTTAGGAAGTATAATTGAAATAATTATAGGTGGTTGTTCTGCACAGAACTGCTCTAATCATTCTAGAAAGGGTTTTAGGATATTTCGCTTTCCTAGAAACGAAGAAAGAAGAAAACAATGGCTAATAAATAATTAGATACCCGGTACTGGAGAATACTTATGCGAGCTAAGTTCTACAATATTATAATTGAAACTTCTTTTTTTATATAAAGTATTCATTTTTAAACACTTATTTTATAATTTCTGTAACTGTAGTATGGAATCCTATGGGCTTCAATATGCTTGATAAGTCAGCCTGTAGTAGAGGAGCTCTAGGTCAGGGTGGTCAGACATCAAACGCACGAAAGCCGCTTTTAGGGGTGGGAGGAGTCTTGACATTTTTGACGTCACAACGGGACAAGCAGAGAGAAAGATATGGAGATTCTATGGGAATTGTAGGCTTTATTTTGTTGAATAATTCTGTTCTTTTTTAGTATTGCCTTAGTCTAAGAGCTTTGATTAAATATACAGTAGTGATCTATATTAATATCTTGGAAAAATTAATTGAGCTGCAATTATTTTCAACTAATTGATTAGTTTTTATAACAGTTAAAATATTGAAGGAGCAATGAGGAATTATGCAGTGCAACTGTTATAGCTATACGAAGAAAAACAGAGTAGTGGATGTGAGCTTGAATAAATTTTTTAAGGCTCCAAAGTTGCAAAATGAATGGATAATTAAATGCTGAAAGGAAAAATTACTTTTAATCGTACTACAGTATATTCAAGGCATTTTCCATTCCATGATTAATTTAGCTTTCCAAAATGAAATTCTGGTGGGAAGAAAACGGTTGATGTAGTCATCACTTTGTCTCTATATATAGTATAATGCATTGGGAAGTATTGTGACAGGGTTGAAAACTCGAATTCGAATTTTCGACGGAAAAGCAAGTTTCAATTATTCCTGAATTGAACTCGGATTGAACGTTTTTGAGGTGATATCTGTATGTTTGTGTCCGTGAGTTTGTGCGATATCTCCCGAAAGAACGGTGTGTTTCGAAAGAAATTTGGTACAAATACTAAAATCAGTGAATACTGGAACCCTATTGATTTTAAACGCAATTGAATGTTTAGAACACCCACAAATTTTCGAATTAAATTTTGAAAGAATCATTTAAAGATCATAATTTTTAATAATGTTACATAAATGATCATTTCCTGTATAATTTTTCATTAAATAACGAATGACACAAACTTTAAAATTCTAGCAAGAATCGTTCTAAAGATATTGCACATGTTACAAATAAATTTATTAAAAAAAAAATTCAATACAATTAAAAAAATATAATAATTATTGTGAAATTGTTCAATTTACATATGTAATAATATGCGATAAATTTGTTAACATTCTCGGGAATCTAGTTTGTTCCATTCACGAGAGACGATACTTTGAGTAATAGTTTTGCATTTTGGCTCATAACAATTCAACAGCAGTCATTTATATGTAAGAAATGCTCTTCTCTTCGTCTGTTTTTGACACTTGGTGATAAATTGGCGAACTTGGTTCTAATTTGGCGAAATATCGCCTTTATCGTAAAAATTGCAAAAATGACGCCAAATTAATGGATTCATTCTTAAAACATTATAATATATAGAGTCTATTACTTATTGCGGATGCCATCAATATTGATAATTGTCAATTTAGAGTTGTGTGAAAATAAGATAATTGGGTATTGCGAAATAGCTGTCATCCGGAAAAATGTCAAATGTACAATCCAGTATTAAAAACCTAGTGCCGTGGATCTTATACATCATTTTTTCACTGTAAAAAAGATAAATTAATTGCATTATATAGGGCAAGTTGTGTACTACCACCACATCATACTTTTGAATTTAAATTGTTACTGGGATCTTCAGTCTCAAAGAATTCCACCATTGGTTCTTCAGAATTTTAAACCGCCCACAAATCAATGATGTACGGGAATAATACAAATTTATCGGATACAAATTTATTGCAGTTCGCTTTAGAATCTGCACAAACAGTAGCAATATCTAAACATTTTGCCAGCGAAACAATTTTCATTTTAGTATATGCTTGTGTAACACATGACTCTTTTAAAAAGTTGTCTTTAAAAGTTATAGTAATAATAGTTGAATATATTTTATTTTACAAAACAAAACATAAATACCTATAAAGGAATAATGAATGAATTGCAGACATAAGTTAAAATTATACATGTTAAAAATGTAGCAACGTCACCTTTTATAAACCAGATTCCTAAAAAAGAAAGCCAATCATAAATACAAAATATAAAACTTTTATTGTAATGCAATATATGATGGAATTCATTTTACTAATTAATCACAAATTTTCTTGTTATCAAATCGAATGCTAGAAAATTTTGTCCTCATGTTAGGTGTAATTTATAAAAACACTCAAGCCTCACCAGGGATTCGTATGACAGATTAGTTACAAAATTAAGATTAGACAAAAGTTAAAAAAATTAGCCGTATAACAAAAGTTAAAATGAGTCGATAGCCGTATAACGTGTTTTTCATTACGGTAGTGGGATGATGTTGTTATGTTCTAATAGGATGTTGTGAACCCTAGAAATTCAAAAAGTGACAGCAGAAATTTATATATAAATACATTATTTTAGTATTAAATCCTGTACTTCATTGAAAATAAGATATACACTGTAATACCGTTATTAAAACGTATAGTTATTGTTCAATCAATTCCAATTACGGAGAAGGGATTTCTATTTTTTTTAATTAATTATTTTTGTTCTATCATTTCCAAATAGAGAAATCGCGTTTATTGTATCTTAAACATACAAGTTTATGATAATCCGTTAAAATATAGGCTAAAATTATTCATGAATCTGTTATAATATAACATTATTTTCTAAAGGTTCAATAATAATTGAAATTTGCAATCATTTGAAAAGCGCACCAAAACTCAAAAATACATAGAAACTATTGAAGAAATTCCCTTCAATCCCGATATGAGGTCACGGAGCGGAAATCAATCGCTTTCTCCTGCGCTGTCTGACCTACCTTCTTTCTAAATACCTTGCAAGGGGATGAAAGGGGGAATCTTAGGGGTGTGCCCTTTGGAGGACAAGGCAAATGATTGAAAGAATAAAAGAAAACGTAACTGCAGGCTTTTCCCACTCACTGAAATGAAAGTTTCCTTCTTATGTGTGCATAATGCACGCAACTCAGGGTCTGCACAGGTCTAATTTTAAAATTTTTCTCGGCCTCAAAATGTTAAGGTTTAACTTGACCAAAACCCGATGATTTTTCATAGTAATTTACCGGAACCTGAGCTGTACCGTAAACACTCAAAGCCAACCCCAACGCGGCCCAGCCCCCAATACATTGAATTTTCCAATACATTGAAACCTGCTGCCTTGTATGATGATTAAAATGTGCCACCTAAAAGAATTAAACACAAGCTCATCGCATATAAAATTAAATCAAAAGGAACCCAAATTTTAAAATCTGTACAAATCAAGAATGAGCATTACTATAAAGTGAATTTTTATTTATCATTAGTTGAAAATGAGAAGGGATGAAAAGAGAAAAAGGCTCTTCACTGAGATTATGTTTTAAAAAATGTTTTCTTCGCCCATTTAAGTTATCGGTGAACAGTGTCTCTCATGTTAGAGCTGATCAGCATCAAATATACGTTGCAGTGGCAGCAAAACAAACATGTCATAACCATAAGCCACAATTGTTAGTGTTACTAAAAACATTTCAACCTTCTATAGACGTATACATATAGGTAATACACTCAAGTGCCAAAAATCATGAAATACCTCTCATATCGTGTTGCGCCTCCTTTAGCTCGGCAAAGTGCAGCAACTCGACGTGGCAACTAGTTGGCGGAAGTCTGCAGTAGAAATGTTCAGCCATGCTGTCTGGATAGCAGCCCATAATTTCGTGGTTGTGGTAGGTGCTGGAATTTGGGCACGATTTCTCTTACAATCCACACTATTATGGTACCACCAGCCTGCACAGTACCTTGTTGGCAAGTTGGATCCATAGCCTCATGGGTTTTGCGCCACACTCGAACGCGACCAACTCGCTCGTACCAACTGGAATGTGACTTATCGAACCACGCTACCTTCTTCCAGTCATATAGGGTCCATTGCATGTGTTCGCGAGCCCAGGTGATGCGCTAAAGCCGATGATGTGCTGTGAGTAAAGGCACTCAAGTCGGTCTTCTGCTGCCATATCCCATCAACGTCAATTTTCGCTGTATAAACATCACAGATACGCTTCTAGTGCGTCCCTCATTGAATGTGGTAGTCAGTTGATACGGCGTCGTTCGTCTGTTAGCACCATCGAACTCTAACTATAACCGGAACAACTTCTCTAGGGGGGGGGGGGGTGAATTGAAGCCTGGCATATCGACTAGTTTCGTCTAGACATAAGGGTAGAAAAACAGTAGCAGGAGTTATTTTCATATATACAGTGCAACTTGGATAATTCGAAGCTGAAGGGACCAGTAAAAAAATTCGAATTATCCAAAACTTCGATTTAGAAAAGTTACATCTTTTAACTTTAATTTCAGGTCCACTGAATGCTTGAAAAGGTTATTCTGTCAGTAAGTAAATATTTATTGAGACATATCATGGTATGAAGGACTTAAACACTATATGTATGTAAACAAAATAAGATTTACGTAAGCTACATACATGTACGTATTACATTCAAAGCAGAAAATTAGAATAAATTGTGCAATGTCTGATTGTTTTGCAGAGTTCAGTCGTTTAAGGTTAGCAAAATCATCAAGCATGTTTAGTGAATGGAAAACAGCTTCACTAACGTTTGTTTGTCCTTCAATGTACCGACGAAATTCGCCTAGACGAAAACGCGCCTCCGACGATGTAGGGATTGGCGTCTCTTCTTCCTCCTGTATATTATCCTCGATATCGTACTCCGCTGCACACGTCTTATTTAACACTTCTGATAAAATGTCTTGATGTGACAGTTCTCCACAAACTTCCACGTTTTCGTCCAAATTGGCGTATTCTTCGAATGTCATGCCCATATTGTTACCCCATGCGTCCGGTAGGGGGACATCTTCTTCTATGAACTCAGCTGGGTCAGTTTTATTGGTAAATCCTGCCTTTCGAAAACAGTTTGCTATTGTTGTTTCCGTTACTTGAGACCATGCATTGTGACACAATCGTGCTGCATCAAGGACACTTATTACTGTTTTTTTGTTTTTGTATCAAATAAGGGGGCCACTCAGAGGAATGTTTTCTTTTTTCCGTGCTTATTTAAACCACTTCAACACGCACTCGTCGACTTCAGGATTGTCCTGTTCTCTAGTTCTTTGTTTTGCGATCCTTTCCATTTCCACGCGAGCAGCAACGTTAATGCTTGAAACGTGCTCTCTCGTCGAAAACTCGAATTCGAATTTTCGATTCCGTCTCTCAATACTTTCCTTATACTATATAAAGAAAGTAAAAAAGACACTTATATTCGGAATTTTCAGGTTGCTCAATATGATTTGAACTCATGGTTAACAACATGCAAAAATCTCAACAAATTATTTTCCTGGCTTTTCTTATTGTTTCCTAAAAATGAGAATAGAAGTAGCATAGTTATAGTAAAGAAAATTTACGCATATTAAGTACAAGGGAAAAAATTCTTATAGAAACTTGGAGGCTTTTTATAATTTAAATTTTCAGAATTTTAATTATTGCATTGAAAAAGTTTATAATTTGAAGTTTATTCACTGTTAGAATTAAATATGTTTAAATAACATCAGTTTCGCAAATTTACTTCGTTCAGAAGTAGCATTCTTGTGCATCTTTGAAAGTGTATTTTGTGTACCATAGGTTTTTAGCTTAATTTGAGTATATGTTTCTACGATGTATTTAACTAGCTGAAATCTTTCTGACTAGCTGAATCATTTTTTTTCTAAATTACTATATTAAACATAATATAAATGGTGCATGAAAAATACATCAAATGCTATAACACTGCTCGCTTTTCTGCCCGTATCTGGTTACAAAACTGGTTGATAAGCGCGGACACAGTTTTAGTGGTCTAGCAGCATCGAGGAAGTTGTTCCAGTTAGAGTTCAATGGTTAGCACGGAAGCTTTTGCTCAACGTCGCTGGTATTCAGCAGACGTGGCCTTGTGGGAGGTAATGCTTTCCATGAGGTACTGTCAAACGAGAAATCCTCAAAGTCTTAACAACTTTCGAAATGCTATGACCCTTGCTTCGAGATCCAACTATCATTCCACGTTCAAAATCTGTTAATTCCCGTTAGATAGCCATTATCATGCTATTTAACGTTTCACAAGACATTCAAGAGTCCAACAGACAACAATGACAACCATCTCTTTACATTTACACCCTTTCAACGCAATGCGAGAGCAACTTGTAAATTTGCATACTGCTATCCCATGAATTTTGGCACTTGGGTGTATTTTCTTTAATTATGACATAGTTACGAATATTTTTATAATTTAATAATTGTAGTAAAAGTGTAAGATGTTTAGAATACAAATATAAATACATTCAAGGACAATAATTCGTCTTATCCATCTATTAATTTCAAATTATAACTGTTTGCTCAGATAAATTTTTATTCAATATTTGTCATCGGAAAGAAATCGCCAGAACTGTGTATTAATTTAAGAATAAAATTTATTTAATTTTGATAATTTAGAAACATTCGGAATCTAAGAACTTAAATTAAAATCACAGAAGAAATTGAAAATAAAATATCAGTGTTAAATGCTAAAGTAAACATTAACCTCGGATTTCTTATTTTCATTTATTTATTGGATTTCATGTTTTCACCACCAGCCAAGCAATCACAGTACAGAAGAGATTAAAGAATTGAGATATTCAGAAGAACTGGAGATTAATAAACTTTTATCAGATTAAGAATGCTTTAAGAATTTTTAAACTAAAATATGATTTCAAATGTTTTAACAATTGGTAAGTGTCGAGCACCTTTCCATTCTGCGGTTGATAGCTCTTTATCATTGATGAGCGAAATGAGCATTCATTGATGGCAAGCTTTTTAGTATTTTTTAAAGTTCTATAATTTAATAAGAATGGAAAATATCCCTTGATTTATGTTTTCTTCATAAATAAAATCTATATTTTGCTCATATATTTACAATAAAAGCTTATATTAAAAAAAAAATGTTGAATTTTAAACATTAAAAGTTTTTAATTTATCAAAATTTAATTTAAGTTTATATATTAAAAAATACAAATCCGAGATAACAAATGAAACTGCGCAAAATGACATTAATTGAAACTAGTTTGTCTTCGCTAAGTTTCCGAACCATTTAATATTGCAGTATTCATCTAGTTCGACGCTACTAACATGAAATCAACTTAATAAATGAAATTTCAAACAAAAGTACACGGTAATACAAGTTGTATAATGTATTTCGATATGAAGCAATTCATTAACGTCCAAACACAGAGAAGATGACGACAATAATTGAACGAAAAATAATTTGTATGAAGACTTTCAAAAATAGTAATCAGTATAGGACTCGGGACAAATGGAAAGTAGTCTTTCAAAAGTAGTAAACAGTATCAGATTCAGGCCTAGTGGTAAGTTAGGTGATAAGAATGGATGAAATTTACAAAAATGAGTTATCCAATGAGGTATCCCAAATTCACAAATATGAGTCATAAGGAATATTATATATACAATAAGGAAAGTATTGTGACGGGGTCGAATATTCGAATTCAAGTTTTCGACGGGAGAGCACGTTTCAAGCATCCCTGAACACGAATCAAATGTTTTTGAGGTGATATGTGTGTGTGTGGGTGGGTGGGGGGGAAGACTATATCTCATAAACGAATGAAGCGATTCGAACGAAATTTGGTATAAAAATCACAATCAGTAAACACTGGAAGCCTATTATTTTTAAACGCAATCGAATATTCAGAACCACCACAAATTTTGAAAAAAAATCATAAAAAATCAAAACCTTCAATAAAGTTACGTAAATAGTCATTTCTTATGTAATTTTTCATTAGAAAACGATTGACACATGAATTAGAACGCTAGCACAAACCGTTCTCGAGAGGTTACATATTTTTCAAGTAAATTTATCAAAAAATCATATAAAATTAAGATTAAAGTATTAGCTATTGTGAAATATGTTACTTTTCGTATGTACACTTTTCATATGTAATATTATGCGATAAAATTGTTATCACCACTCTCGAGTATCTAGCTCGTTCCATTCACGAGAGAAGATTCTTTGGGTAATAACTTTGTATTTAGAAGTCATTAGTCTTTTATCTACTATAAGAATAACCTATGTCTTTACATAATGCTTGGTTGCGGATTTGGCGAAATATCGCCAACTTGACGGGATTTTTCACATATTGCCAAATTGACGAAAATATCGCCAAATTGATAAAAAGGACGCTAAATCAATGAAAATGACGACTAAGTAGAAAATTTAATATCTTGGAAAGAATATACACTTATGTCCAAAAGCTAAGCTGTTTATGTGAAAGTTGCTGTTTATGTTAAGTTGCTGATGTTTATGTGAAAATTTCAGGAAATCTACACCGGAATGGAAGGAAACGCGGTATGCGGGTGTAACAGGGTTATAGAAGGATAATAACGAGTTTTATTATCCAAATAAAAGGGTCACAATACGACCTCAGTGAAACAGAATGATTAAAACAATGTGTTGCTGCGGTTTAATAAGGTGTGTGGGAACCTCGGATAGCCACGCATGCTGCACAACGATTTCCCATTCTTTCTAAGAGGGTTTGGATAAGTTGTGTTCTCAAAGAGTTCCAACCCTTACGGAGAGCAGGGTTCAATCCCGGGCGGAGCTTGGTGGGTAGCGGAGGGCTGCAACATGTCTCCCGAGCATATCCCACACATGCTGTATTTGGATTCAGATCAGGAGAGTTGGCATGCCACTGCATGTGCTGGATATCTTCAATTTGAAGGAAGTCGTCGACCAAGGCCGCACGGTGAGGAGGCGCGTTATATGAATATGAAATCAGGACCAACAGCACCTCGAAACAATCGAACGGTAGGTTCAAGGACTTCGTCTCTGTATCTTTGACCGGTAACCGACTCCATGTCAGAGATGTGGAGGTCTGTGCGGCCATCCATCATGATGCCTGTCTAGACTCCCCCAAAGGGAAACTATGTCTTTCCGTGATGTTTCCCAGGTGAAAACGCGTTCCACGTTCTCTCCAGATTGTGGTACGATGGGAATCATTTTTCATGCTAAACCTGGACTCGTCACTGAACATCACATTGCCCCACTGCTGTCCACTTCACTGCCGATGTTTCAAACTCCACTGTAAACGCGCGCGCTTTTGTGCAGACATCAGGGGGATGCAAACTGCTGGTCGTCTGGCATAGAGACCGAAGTGTGTGAGTCTCCTGTAAACAGTTTGTCTCGAAACAGTGACTCCTGGGCGGCTGTCAGGTCTGAACCCAGTTGTCTGGCAGAATGGTTCCTCTGATGTCGCGCAATTATCACCAAATATCAGTCTTGTCGAGCGGTTGTTACACTTGGCTGACCTGGTACAGGTCGCTGCCTATTACAGTAGGTCAGATTATGAATCATTATCACAGAATAGCCTCTACGATGATCCGGAGTGGGCTCTGGAAGCACCCCCATAATGGATGAGGACGGTTTTTGGAGAATGCTTCGGGTCCAGGAGTGGCTGAATGCCATGGGCAATGACATCCAAATGTATAGGCAATGACATCCAAATGTATATGCCCGATGACATATAGAACCACCATCACCGCCGCCGGCATCCCCACCATCTTCTTCGTCAGAGGCCACCCCCATCAGGGATATGGATTGCCACTAACTCTTAGAGGAATGCCTTATGCAAATATCAGACGACGAAGAAATAGCTATGCACAGGGCAGATGTGGAAATAATTGTATGGTGGCATTACGCCATTCCGTACGTACGTGTTCACAAACGGCCCCTAAATGGGATGCGGCTGTATTACCGAGGTGGAGGAATAACATCCAAATGAGTCTGGTAAGCACTCGTGTCCCTACAGGGGCAACAAGAATGCTTACGTTTCTGGATGTATCGAGCATACTGATACTCAGTGTGAGGATCAGCCACATTTGTTTTAAATAAATAAATAAATTAACGCTTTTTTCAAAATCACGCATCATTCTTTGAAAATACAGACACACTTTATTAGTAGCCCGGCAGCACATATTGCTACCGTAAACCCTAGGGTTGGTCGTGCGGTCTGGGTCTTCAACACTTTATTAGCAGATATTTCAAGTATTTTCATTTCAGGTATTTCGGGCAAAACAAAGGATACTAAACTTGTAATATTTCTAGATAAATCTATAAAACTTATTTTCAGGTGAATCACATAAGAATTAGGAATTTATTTTTCAGCTAAAGCAAGAAAAAAAACTTGGATATCTTTTTAGGTGGTATTTTCAGCCAATATCAAGAAAAACCAAACTTGGAATATTTGTTTCAGGAATTTATTTTTTAGCATCTGGATACCCCACAAGCTACTAAAAAATGGATTATGGTACAAGAAAGTTGAGTTGAGCTACAAAAATGGATTATGGTACGAGAAAGTTGAGTTGAGCTACACTCCAGTTAATTTTTCAAAGAACGTATAAATTCACGATTTTGGGGAAAAGATGGTAAAATTCGAGATCAATAACAGTTTTTTCTTTTTTAGCACTTTTAAATAAATTACCATAAATCGTAGCATAAATCGTACCATAGTCTTAGCAAATAGTGAATTTTAGCATTTTTAAATTACAGCGTGTATTTTAGTGCTTTTGAATGAAATTGCATATTTTGGCTTTTTTTTTTTTCTATCACGAATTGCAGCGCTATTTTAAAGAAATTATGCTCTTTAGCGTTCTTTCTCAAAAATTACGAATGTATCGCATTTTTTAGCATTCTTTCTCAAAAATCACAAATTTTAGTGCTATGAGTTTTAGCGTGCTATCTCAAAAAATGCAAATTATTATAATTCATGCTATAAACTGCTATAAAATGTTTTCATTTCTATAAAGTAACATACAATAAGCAAATTTTCTCGCTACAAATTAAAAATTTTCTGCTTCAAATTCAAAGTTTTATTGCCAAATGAGGTTTTTCCTGCTTTAAAAAGCACTGTATGATTATGTTATGCATATTTCAGCACTATATTTATGTTGAAGGGAATGTTATTTTTGAGGGGGTGGGAATTAAAATTCCTACTTTTTTATATCAAAATTCCTGTTTTTGTTCCGCTTTTTAGAGGGAAGGGTTGAGTGCAATGCTTGTGAGTTCGTGACGTCACGTGCGCATGTCCTTTTGCGTGACCTTGGACACAATTTCCCGAATTTCCCAACTTAAACATCTCAAAAACCGTAGATATCCTATATAATAGATACCGTACATTTTCTTTCAAAACGGTCCAAAAATCCTTTCTTAGGTGCATTGGGCCTAAACAGTAGTAGTTTCTTCGGATGACCCCTACTTTGGCGAAGTAATTAAGAAAAGATATCGACGTTCAAATCCCATTAGCGTATGAAAAGAGGGCGTGGGCATGAAGTGATTAGCAGTTGACGAGTAGAATGTAAAAAAAAGTAACCAATCAACCAATCAGAGAAGATTTTTGACTCTGGTTTTGACAAAACCACAAGGTCAAAGTGAGAAGGTACCCCTGGATTTCTAGCATTGGGAAACATAGGAAGACTCACTCCATCATCTACTCTTTAGGATGTTTACGCTAAAAACTAAGGAGAAACTCCCCCGTTGTTTTTACTTTCCTTATATACATAGTATAATGTATAAGGAAAGTATTGTGACAAGGTCGAATTTTCTAATTCAAGTTTTCGGTGTGAGAGCACGTTTCAAGCATCCCTGAACAAGAAATCAAACGTTTTTGAGGTGGTGTGTGTGTGTGTGTGTGTCAGTGAGTCTGGAAATGATATCTCACGACCGAATGGAGCGATTCGAGCGAAATTTGGTACAAAAATTACAATCCGTGAATACTGAAAGCCTATTGTTTTGAAACGCAGTCAAATGTTCAAAACTCCCTAAATTTGAGAGGGACATTTTGAGAAAAAGTCATCAAAAAATCTAACCTTTAATAAAGTTACGCAAATAGTCATTTCTTATGTAATTTTTCATTAGAAAATATTTGACACAAACTTTAGAACGCCAACATAAACCGTTCTCGAGATATTGCACATTTTTCAAGCAAATTTATAAAAAAATTACATTAAAAAAATATAAACTATTGTGAAATATGTTCACTTTTCATATGTAACATCATGCGATAAATTAGGTGACATATTTCTCGTGGATCTAGCACTTTCCATTCATGAGAAAAGATACTTTGGGTAATAATTTTTATTTGAACGCCAATAATCATTTGTCTGTTATAAGAATAACTTATTTCTCCTTCCATAATGCTTGGCAAGATTTTGGCGTCGAAATTGGCGGAATATCGCTAACTTGGCGGCTTTCTAAATGTTGCCAAATTAAAGAAAACGTCGCCAAATTGGTAACAATGACACTAAATCAATGATGGGCTAATCAATTGTGTTCCCAGGTGGTCACCCACCCAAGTACTAACCGCGCCCGAAGTCAAGCAGCATCGGGCGCGGTTAGTACTTGAGTGGGTGACCACCTGGGAACACCGCGTGTTGTTGGCACATTTCGGGCGCGGTAGCCCTGTGGTTTGCGCGCTGGATTTGCATACTGCCACAACTGCCGTCGTGTTCATGCGGAGTACGATCACGTTAAACATGTGGATCCGTAAGTCCTTCCGAGAGGTTGGTAGTAGGGGAAGGAGGGTACGGTCCCTGTGGATGCCTCCCCCACTGGGTTCCCGTCTGAATTGGGTGGCACTTCCCGGCCGTCCAAACGGGATACCTTACACCTTTCTGGTAGGTCGGACGGTCTGGGTCTCAACAACAACTAAATCAATGAAAATGACGACTAATTGACGAATATTCAATATCTTTTTAAGAATATAAGAACTTACTATAAGAAAAACCTAATTTTTCGTCCGTTTGACAAAATTTTGGAGACGAATTTGTCGGAATATCTCTAACTTACTGACTTTTTAAATGTTGCCAAATTGACGAAAATATCGCCAAAATTGCAAAATTGACGTTAAATTAATAAAAATGACGCTAATTTAATAAAAATGACGTCTAATTAATGTATTAAAATATTTTAATATATGAACTATATTGCTTATTGAGGATGCTATCAATATTGATAATAGTTTATATAGAGTTGCGCGAAATATAAGTTTATTGAGTACATTGAAATAGTTTTACATGCTGTCATTCGGAAAATCGTCAACTGTACAATTCAACGTTGAAAACACAGTACCGTGGATCTTTATGCATTTTTTTTTTACTGTAAGGAGTAAATTCATTGCATTATATAAGGAAAGTCATGTCCTACCCCCATCAAATTTTATACATATTATAATGTATGAGGAAAGTATTGTGACGGAGTCGAAAATTTGGGATGGGGAGATGGGGGAATACGTTTCAAGCATCCCAGAACACGAATAAAACGTTTTTGAGGTGATGTCTGTAAGTGTGTGTGTGTGTCAGTGAGTCTGTGGTCAAGATATCTCACGAACGAATGAAGCGATTCAAACTAAATGTGGTACAAAAATTAATATCCGTGAATACTGGAAGTACTTTTAAACGCAATCGAATATGCTGAATCCTCCTAAATTTTGAAAGAAATCATCAAAAAATCAAAATCTTCAATAAAGTTACATAAATAATTATTTCTTATGTGGTTTTTTTTATTAAGAAATGATTGGCATAAACTTTAGCATAAACCGTTCTCGAGATATTGCCCATTTTTCAAATAAATGTATTAAAAAATCACATAAAATTAAAAAAATATATTAACTGTTGTGAAATATTTTCACATTTCATATGAAATATTAAGCGATAAATTTGTTATCAACGTTTTCGTTCATCTAGCTCGTTCCATACACGAGAGAAGATACTTTAGGTAATAGTTTTGTATTTGGACGACATTAGTCGTTTATCTCCTATAACCTATTTCTCCGACAATAACGCTTGGCGAAATTTAGCGAAGAATTTGGCGTAAAATCGTCTACTTGGCGGTTTTAAATGTAGCTAAATTGACGAAAATGTCGCCAAATTCATCAAATTGATGCTAAATCAATGAAAATGATGACGAATTGATAAAAAATTTCAATATCTTGGAAAGAGTGTAAGAATCTACTATAAGATACTTTGGTTAATAATTTTGTGTTTGAACGCCATTAGTTGTTTATCTACTATAAGAATAACCTATTTCTCCGTCCATAACGCTTCTTCTTCAAACGTCCGACCTACCGGAAAGGTATACGGTATCTGTTTGGACGGCCGGGGAGTACCAACCAATTTAGACCGGAACCCAGTGGGGGAGGCATCCACAAGGACCGTACTTTCCTTCCCTACCACTAATCTCTCGGAAGGACTTGCGAACCCACATGCTTAACGTAATCGTACTCCACGTGAACACGGCGGCAGTTTTGGCAGTGGCGGGAATCAAACATCGGCCGTCCGAGCTCAATTCTCATCCGCTTACCACTGGGCTGTCGTGCCCCCTATCCATAAAACACTTGGCTAAATTTTGGGGCCCACTTCGGCGGAATATCGCCAACTTCACAAGTCTTGCATTTCGCAAAAGTTACAAGATTGGTAAAAATGTCGCCAAATTGATAAAAATGACGCTAAATCAATGAAAACAACTACAAATTGATGAAAATCCAATATCTTGAAAAGAATATAAGAATGTACTATAAGAATAACCTATTTTTCTTCTGTAACGCTTGGCCAAATTTTGGCGGCCAATTTTTGCGGCATATAGCAAACTTGGCGAATTTTTTTAAATGATGCCAAATTGACGGAAATATTGATAAATCAATTGATAAAAAGGACGGTAAATCAATGGAAATGACGCCTAATTGAAGGAAATTCAATATCATATAAAGAATCATAATAAACGACTATAAGAATAACACATTTCTCCGTATGTCCGTATTGCGTGGCGAAAAATTTGGCGGGATGTCACAAACTTGGCGACTTTTTAAAATATTGTCAGATTGTCGAAAATGCCTCCAAATTGATAACCATATCACCAAATTTATAAAAATGATACTAAATAGGAGGCAATGCTTCGCAAATTTTTAATTCCGTCATATGACTGGCATACTGTGCCGAATTAAATTAATTCACCAAATGAACCCGGGAAATGGAATTGGGGCTTGAAAATTCTAGACCATGCTCACCTGTTACTCTTTGAACGTGAAACATGGCAGGCGTCGCCAGAACAATGGAGGTCGCGAACCCCGCGCCACCAAGTCTGCCAGATTGACAGTTAAAAAGAATGGCTAAGTTGGCATAGACCGCTCAAGGAATCGCTTATTGGAGTGCCTAGCAAGCAAAGCTCTAAATGGCTAGTGCAAAGCTCTAAATGGCTTGCTTTAAACTCCGATCATAAGAAGGTTAACGGAAATCAGAAAAAAGACTTTTAGTGTGGTAGGGATCCCGTGGGATCATAGCGGTGCACGCTGGACGGCATTGGGACAAGTCCCAGCTAGGTCCGCGTGTCGCTTAATTTGGAAAATGGAGCAATATCTCCGAGAAATAAAGGAAATTTGGAATAACAGTGTGAGTTCAGGGGAACTCTGCCTTGAGTCGGTGAGCAACGTGCAGGCGGGGCAAAAGGGGGAGGGGCTACGAAGCCGGCGGGCGAGGGATTCAGACTTGACCAATAAGAAAACAGAATGCAGTCCCTGAGTGATCGCGTGAACGTCAGCTTCCAGATGTGAGGGGAGTGTCTCCTAGACTTACTGGCACGAGTCTCCGGACAAATGAGACTCGAGGAAAATGACATCACGGATATTAAGATCCAATAAAAAAAATAAAAAATTATCCCCTGGTGGCGCATTTTCTGAGGGCGACCGGAGCAGAGTTTTCGAGAGCAGATAAGATCTGATCTTCGACAAGAGCGCCCGTCTTTTTGGAAAAAAGAGTGCTTCTCGGGAATAGGCCCTGTACCCTTGTTTTTTGAGCAGAAGCCTTCTGCGAAAGTTCTTAAGTACGAGAACGGAAGAGAGATCGAGGGCCCTGTAGGACTCGATCCATGTAGACTACCACTAGTCTGAAATTTAGACCAACCGGGTCTTAGCATTTGCCGTGACAGGACGTCACCGCATCGTGGACTTACGTCACCTTCATCCCGAAGCTTCGCGAGATAGCTCATCCTGAAACCTCGCCAGAGAACCATCTCTCATAGACTTTCAACAGGAAATTGATTTGGACATTTTCTTTGAACACGTCAGAGTGACCTCAGCGGACTATTCGCCTTACTTCAGATTTGGGGTACCTTTGTGACCTAACTTGTATATTACCGAAGTTCTCTAAGTCAATAAAGAATTGAAGTCACTCGAGAGTTATTTGACTGTGACCGGAAACCCACGCTACCCACTACGCCACAATACCATCAAGTGTATAAGAAATGCTCTTCTTTCCGTTGGTTTGTAACACTTCACGATACATATGGTGAACCTGCGGATAATCTAGGAAAATATCGCTAACTTGGCGATATTTAGCTCCAGATTGACGAAAATATCTACAAAATTGCAAAAATGACGCCTAATTGATAAATTTATTATTAAAATTATTTTAATATATGGACTATTATTGAGGATGCTATCATTATTGATAAGTGTTAATTTAGAATTGCGTGAAATATAAGTTAATTGGGTATGAAAATATCTTTACATGTTGTCATCTGGAAAAGTAGCAAATGTACAAATCAACGTTACAAACATTGCCGTGAATCTTTTCGTCATTTTTTAACTGTGAAAGAAGTAAATTAATTCATTCCATTATATAAGGAGAGTCATGAGCTGCCCACATCAGATTTTTGGTAATATTGCCAACCAGGTATTCATCCACTCTGATCTTTCTTTCGCTCGAAAGCACCCAAACTGTTACCGGTGCTACAATTTTGGACATTCGTCTGAGAACTAACAAACTGTTCTTTCCCGAGGAGATGCGTGCAATTTTTGCCTGTAAGCTCTTTCCCAGGGATCATTGGCGTCGAAACCCATGGGTGCACACATGAAACTTGCACCCACATATTTTTGTCTGTGGGTGGAAATGCAACGTATCCACATAAATGTGAAGAAGATTAAAATTTTATTTTGTTGCTAATTACCTTTAAATCTGATTGGAATGAGATTTTTACGAGAAAATATTTAAGTAAAAATGGTGTGAATGAACAATCCTAGCTCACAATTTAGAAGACAGGTGGGAATTATTTAGACCAAAGACTTACAGACACTACCCCCATATGATGATAGCAATTAGAATAGTGGTCATTAAAGGGTTCGTAACGCACTCTGGAAATTGGGAAAACCTAGCATTTACAGGGATTTTAAACTGGATTAAAATGTCAAGGATTATGCAGGGAAAATCGATTTTTTGTCCAAAATTATGGAAAAATCAGGGAATTTTTAACTTACCGACCTGCGCACATACATGCCGATTACTACGGATGCTCCGTAGTTTCTACGGGAAACATCATACTACAAATTACGGAATTTGCCTAATTTTCTATACAAAATTTGTCGTCTGTGAAGGCCAATGTAAATTTACTGCCGCGCACACGGTCATGCCAATCAGATCAACGTAACAACGAGAATTTACGGGCGCATGGGCGTTAATGCCAATCAAATTAACGTGTTAACAGGGTTTTATGGCCGTGTGCACGGTAATGCGAATCAAATCACCCTAACAATGGGGATTTACCGCCGCTTGGAAAGTAAAAGTTCTCTTTTTTCATAAAAGTAATAAATGTACTTCTTAAAAAGTTGTTAAATTTGACATAAATCGCCAAACCATTAATTTATAATTATTTTTTACATAAAACAGTGTAATTGCGCAATTCACTTTATGTTCCCGTGAATCGCCGAGAGTCGATAAGTATATTTTTCCATCTATCTTCATCTTTTAAATATTGCATATTAGATTGACTAAACTAGCGTATTTTTATATTCTGATTAATTATTAAGGTTAAATTTTTAATTATTTTTGCATAAACTTTTTTTTTTATCCTATGCCCTTCTCCGACCTTTCGGTCTTGTCAAGAGTACAGAAAGAGCTGCTTTCAAGGCGACAAGTCAGTCGTTTAGCGAGAACAGGGGACAGCACGTGTAGACGACGACGACTGACATCCCCCCCCCCCTTTTTTTTTTTACCCCGCACAAACAGCGCGATTTCGCAATTCACTTTATGTTCCTGTAAATCGCCGAGAGTATCCTAAAATAAATACTTATTGCATAGCTGCCAACTAACTCTCTGGTTTTTCTGGGAAACTCCCGGTTTCTTGATTTTAGACTAAAATCTCCCAGTTTTTGTCAATTTTTTAGAATTCCCTAAAGTTGGGGGTTTTTCAAAAGAAATTCTCTGTAAAATGGAATTTCGATCGAACTTACTGCCGTCATTATCTTTCTTCTGTATATGAACCAGTACTAAGTTGCATCATTTTCATATTGATTATTGATGGATACTGCTTTAAATAAGTGTGATTTCGCGTATATAGATTACATTGCAGTGTAATGTTGAAACATCCGTTTCCATCTATGTTTAATTTCAAATTATGGGAATGAAAATTACACAACATTCTTTGTAACAAACTGTGTAGTAGGTTTCATTATTAATCAATATTTTCATAAAATATTGATTATTTTTTTAAGTGCGATTTCGCGGGTATGGATTACATCCCCGTGCAATGTTGAAACATCCTTTTCCATCCATGTTTAGTTTCAAATTATGTAAATTAAAAAATGCACAACATTCATTTCTTTGCAATACGTTTCATTATTAATTTTTTTTTTTTATAAAATATTGATTATTTTTTTAAGTGCGATTTCGCGGGTATAGTATATTCCCGTACAATGTTGAAACATACTTTTCCATCCAGTTTAGTTTCAAATTATGTAAATTAGAAAATGCACAACATTCATTTCTTTGCAGTACTTTTCATTATTAATTAATATTTTTCAAGTGCGATTTCGCGGGTATAGATTAAATTTCCATGTAGTGTTTATGTTTAAATATCCTTTTCAATCCATCATATTTTTTATGTAATTGCTCTCTGTTTATGCCACTACGGTTTTATATATATATATATATATATATATATATATATATATATATATATATATATATATATATATATATATATATATATATATATATATATATATAAGATTCATATATATATATATATAAGATTCATATGAAAAAGAGGGGAAATGACCAAATGCAAGGCATAAAATGGTAGAGGGGGATGGTGACCCCTCTTTCCCGTTTAAAAGACTGCTTTTATGCCCGGGCAACACTCACGGTACCAATGCCATGCAGAAGCCATACTTCCGTAAATGTGTCAAATCAAAAACACTCGATAAAGTGCAAAGAAAACAAATAGGAATCGACCAGGATCGCAAGGGAAAGAATGGAAATGCAGCAAATGCCCCTGTCGGTTAAGATGGAGTGCATCATATATAACAGAAGTCCACGCATGCGCTTTTCGTTATTTTCACTTTCATCGTTCTATACCTCTGCCATATCCTTTAAGTAAGCATTTTCTCCCTTTTTTGTATTAAATAGGGAATTATAATAACATTTCAGGAAGCCAATTGGATAATTCCGTTTTATTGCCTCCTTCATAATATTCCTATTATGCATGATGCAATCAGACTTGAAAGTATTGATGCGTTGATTTCTTTTGAGGTGACCAATGACGACATTTCTGAAAATGTTTTTGGTCAAATTGGACCTCCAATCAATAATGCGGTTGATTTTTATATTGAAATTGTTTCTCTTGTCATATAAGACGGTATAAGTACCATATCTACTGTCATGTTTTAGTGTGATATCTAGAAAATCAACACTATCTTCCTCCTTACTTATATTCTCAATCAATTCCAGTTCTTTTGGATAAAAAGTAAAATCAAATTGGGGTGTATTCTTATATTGCCCAATAAGGACATCGTCAACGAAACGAAAATATGGCATTTCATGTAATATATGAGTGCCATTTTCAAATTTACACAAGTATAGATCGGCGAGCAGGGATGAACATCCCTCTCCCATCGGAATACCCTTAACCTGTTTAAAATAGTTGGTGCCATCAAATAAGATGTTTTCAAACAACACAATGCGAATCAAGTCCTCGTATTTTCTGAATGTAATATGCTCTTTTAAGTCATATATTTCATGTAGTTCCTTCAAAATTTCATATAGATTTTCCAGATTCAAGTTGCGGCCGGTGACAATGGGATGTGGATCCTATTTAACAATTGCAAATGAAAAACTTTTAACTATACTTAAAAATGTTATGATTATACTCAAGAAACAAGGAACAGTAATGATAAATAATAGTTACGATGTCATCAACCGACTTCCATTTTATAGCAGGGATATACGTTTCAAAAGTTACGATTTCCGTGATTTATTCAACAACATCAATCTGGAAAATCTATATGAAATTTTGAAGGAACTACATGAAATATATGACTTAAAAGAACATATTACATTCAGAAAATACGAGGACTTGATTCGCATTGTGTTGTTTGAAAACATCTTATTTGATGGCACCAACTATTTTAAACAGGTTAAGCAGGTTAAGGGTATTCCGATGGGAGGGGGATGTTCATCCCTGCTCGCCGATCTATACTTGTGTAAATTTGAAAATGGCACTCATATATTACATGAAATGCCATATTTTCGTTTCGTTGACGATGTCCTTATTGGGCAATATAAGAATACACCCCAATTTGATTTTACTTTTTATCCAAAAGAACTGGAATTGATTGAGAATATAAGTAAGGAGGAAGATAGTGTTGATTTTCTAGATATCACACTAAAACATGACAGTAGATATGGTACTTATACCGTCTTATATGACAAGAGAAACAATTTCAATATAAGAATCAACCGCATTATTGATTGGAGGTCCAATTTGACCAAAAACATTTTCAGAAATGTCGTCATTGGTCACCTCAAAAGAAATCAACGCATTAATACTTTCAAGTCTGATTGCATCATGCATAATAGGAATATTATGAAGGAGGCAATAAAACGGAATTATCCAATTGGCTTCCTGAAATGTTATTATAATTCCCTATTTAATACAAAAAAGGGAGAAAATGCTTACTTAAAGGATACGGCAGAGGTATAGAACGATGAAAGTGAAAATAACGAAAAGCGCATGCGTGGACTTCTGTTATATATGATGCACTCCATCTTAACCGACAGGGGCATTTGCTGCATTTCCATTCTTTCCCTTGCGATCCTGGTCGATTCCTATTTGTTTTCTTTGCACTTTTTCGAGTGTTTTTGATTTGACACATTTACGGAAGTATGGCTTCTGCATGGCATTGGTACCGTGAGTGTTGCCCGGGCATAAAAGCAGTCTTTTAAACGGGAAAGAGGGGTCGCCATCCCCCTCTACCATTTTATGCCTTGCATTTGGTCATTTCCCCTCTTTTTCATATGAATCTTGTATGTTACTTTAGGAGAATGTGCTGCATTGCGCCAACTTCTGGAGAAAAATTGGATAACTGTGAAATAATTTTGTTTTAATATGTTTACTATGCTATATATATATATATATATATATATATATATATATATATATATATATATATATATATATATATATATATATATATATATATATATATATATATATATATATGTATATATACTGACTATGTAAAAACATTTTTCTTATGCGGTAGGCATTTTCAATGTCATAGTGAGTTGTCATATTTTGAAAAAAGAAACATACATTTTTTGTGATATATAAAAAAAATCCCTATTTCCCCCTAAATGATATTGAACAGATTATATACGCTGACTTGTAGAGCACTGTGAAAATGCTTTCCGCGCTATCTAATAGATTTTTATTCTCCAATGTTGACAGATATGCCAACATTGGATAATCATGTCCAAACAGTCGTTCATGCAATTAAAGGTGTTGAACGAAGAAACTTTGCCACCAAACAGGAAATAATGCCAGGATAATAATAACAGGAATGTAAGATAAAGAATGTTCGTAAACTTTCTTATTTTTTGTATATGTATACTTTAATTTTTTATTTTTTTTAATATTAAAGTCTTTTTTTAATGGGTTAATTTGACCTTTTATCATTATTTTCTCTATAAATAAGGTTTTAGAGTATTTAGTTCGTATTAGGTTTGAAATTTATCCGAACTCGTCTATAATCCGGGAAATTCTAAAATCCGAAATTGGCAAAATTCAGATTTTTGAGGTTGTACTGTATATACAGATAAAATTGTATACAGATATAGAAAATTTTGAATTTTTTTTTTCTCACTGTCACGTATTCACGGTAAATATCAGTTGGCGTTAAAATAGCAGTACATACAGTACCTGGAATTTTGATAAAAACAACAGGGAAAACCTGGATCAGGGAATTTCACTTAAAAAAATGGGCATGACCCCTTGTCATTAGCTCACCTAAACTCAGCGAGGTTCTAGGTAAAGTTTAAACTGTGTGATATCGTAAGATGGCTCTTCTCCCGAAACAATCTCGCCTGTGGAGTGAAAAAAATCTGTCAACAACCGCTACGATACTGCAACGGCTCGCCCGTAGTTTTCCCCTTCGATGAGTAATCTAATGATTTAAATTTGAAAAAACCTTTAAGAAATGGAAAAGATGATAATAGTGACACTGATACTAATGATAATTGCTCTTTGGTTTTCCCCTACGAGGCGATCCTAATTTGCTGCCGTGAATAAATGCAATCCACATTACAATCCTACCCCTCCCCGTAATCACCGATGTGTTTTGCCACAAACCGGGGTGTAGCGTCTGTGCCGCGTTCTCTACAATGAGCTAAAGTTCCCCCATTTTTACACGATGTACTAATAGATATTTCATCATTTTTACATCAACTCAAATTTAGAAAGGATCCCACAAGCGGATGCACGGACGGAATTAAAATCCCTGGCTAAAATAAAAATGGTGCGTGGAACTCGTCCCCGCTATTTTCGGCTTGTGAATTTATTTATTGGTTAAATATTCATTATAGCATATTTTTCATAATGAAAATTTAAAATAATTAATGCAAATGAAAGAGTTTCTAGAATACGGTGCAACTTCAGACCGGTGCGAGCGCTGACTACACTACATCTGGGCGCCCGGGGCGAATAAAGGACATCGACCTTGAGGATGGGGGAATACTTTTCCGAGCTGAATTACCGATATTGCAATATTATGTATTATTGTTCTACTTTAACCTACTTATGCAAGGTCTATAAACGTTCATACGGAAATTATGGATGTGTGTAGCATTGGCTAAAACAGCGCGTTTGAAGGATACTATCCCGGATATCTTCGTCTTAATTTTAAAGCTAGATCACGAGAATTTCACAATTTTTTAAAGTCTTAATGCACAGCCTTTTTTCACTCGGAGAACTTTCCTATTTTAAGTTATTAATCTTTCATCCATGATGTAGAAAACAACGATGTATGGATTCCTAAAATGTTTGCTTAGTTGTGCTTTCAGAAGTGCAAACTGTTAACAATCATTATAAATTCAAAGTTAAATCTGTGTAATTTTACTTTCCCTGCAATACATGGTAATGTATAGGGAAAGTATTGGAATCATGCCGAAAATCGCAACTCGATCTTTTGCCGGATCTACACGTTTCGAGACCTCTAGAATACGAAGAAACTATTTTTAGCGTGACGTCTGTCTGTCTGTACAGATTTTGTATCCACTTTAACTAAAAAACTAATTGACCGAATTTCATAAAATTTGGTAGGTAAGTCACATGTGGGTGAATATGGTGCTGATTAGTTTTAGGTACGATTCGGGATAAAAGAACCCGCCTTTTTTTGCGAAATGGCCCGCAAAAATTGCCTGTATCCACTTTAGATGAAAAACTAATGGACCGAATTTCACAAAAATCGGTTGATAGGTCGCTTGTGGGTTACCCTGGTGCTGATTAGATTTTGGTACGATTCGGAAAGAAGTAAGCTGCTTTTTCTTCCAATGGCCTGCAAAAATCGTCAAAATCTAAATTAAAAAACTACGTATGCTCAAATATATCCATTAAATGCTTGTTTTATACGTAATTTTTAACGATGAAAAGAATAAGACCAACCCCAGTACACTAGGACTAGCCGTTCTCGAGATATTTTAGTTTTTTCGTATTTTCTCTACGCCACCTTTGAAAATAAGTCCAGTACGAAATGAGAACGAAAATTGAATTAAAAGTGAATTACATTTAATTAAAAGAAAGATAACGTGGATATAAGTCTGCAGGGAAAGTCATGTGCTGCCCACATCAGATTTTTACTTTCCCTGCAATACATGGTTAATGTATAAGGAAAGTATTGGAATCATGTCGAAAATCGCAACTCGAATTTTCGACGGATCTACACGTTTCGAGACCTCTAGAATACGAAAAAACTGTTTTTAGCGTGACGTCTGTGCAATGTATGTATCCACTATGACTAAAAAACTAATGGACCGAATTTCATAAAATTTGGTATATAAGTCACTTGTGTGTGAGACCCTGGTGCTGATTTCGCAAAACAGAACCCACCTTTTTTAACGAAATGGCCCGTAAAAATGTCACGTATCCACTCTAGCTAAAATAATAGTCATGTATCCACTCTAGCTAAAATAATAGTCATGTATCCACTCTAGCTAAAATAATAGTCATGTATCCACTCTAGCTAAAATAATAGTCATGTATCCACTCTAGCTAAAATACTAATTGACCAAATTTCACAAAATTTGGTAGATAAATTACTTGTAGGATGCTCTGGTGCTGATTAGATTTTGGTACGATTCGGAAAAGAACAATCTGCCTTTTTTTACGAAATGGCCCGCACGAATTTCATGTATTCACCCTAGCTAAAATACTAATTGACCAAATTTCACAAAATTTGGTAGATAAATTACTTGTAGGATGCTCTGGTGCTGATTAGATTTTGGTACGATTCGGAAAAGAACAACCTGCCTTCTTTTACGAAATCGCCCGCAAAAATCGCCAAAATCTAAAAAAAAAAAGACTAAGTAGTGTATGCTCAAATGTATCAATTAAATTTCTTGTTTTATACGCAATTTTTGAAGAGGAAAATAATATAACACACTCCATTATACTCCGGCCGTCCATACTGTTGCCTTACACCTTTCTGGTAGGTCGGACGGTCTGGGTCTCAACAACACCCCATTATACTTTAGGAGTAATCGTTCTCAAGATATTTGAGATTTCTTGCATTTTTGTTACGCCGCTATCGGAAAAATGTCCAATTACCAAATAAAAACAAAAATTGAATTAAAAATGCAAATTTAGTGTTATTTCGTGCAATTAAACTCAATCCAATGAATTATTAAAGAAATAAAGAAAATATGAATTTGAGTCTGCAGGGAAAGTCATATGCTGCCCATATCAGATTTTTAACTTACCCAGGGCCAGTTCATATCCTTTCCCCTGTTGATCGAAAAGACGAGTAAAAAGACCGAAATATCGCGATCGCGAAGATTGAAAATTAGAGCAAATGATTAAAAAAATAAAAACAAGAATATTAATTTATTAAAAATCGCCGAAAATCAGTGGTAAAACCCTCTAAATTAAAGAAACATTAGCTGGTGGACTTCTTAAAAATAAATGAGGAATAAATAATAGTAAATGCTTCACCAACTTGGAAAAGCAAGAAATATAAAGATCAAGATGATAAAACTTAAATGAATTTAAAATTGCCTCCAAATGTATTTGAATGCTTCATGATAAATGAATTTTTTACTTTCCCTGCAGTACATGGTAATGTATAGGGAAAATATTGGAATCATGTCGAAAATCGCAATTCGAGTTTTCGATGGATCTACACGTTTCGAGACCTCTAGAATACAAATAAACTATTTTTAGCCTGACGACTGTGTGTGTGTGTCTGTCTTTTTGTTTGTGTGTCTGGCTGTGCAATGTATGTATCCACTCTATCTCAAAAACTAACGAACCCAATTTCATAAAATTTGGTAAGTCACTTGGATGTGACCCTGGTGCTGATTAGTTTTTGGTACAATTCCTAAAAACAGAACCCGCCTTTTTTGTGAAATGGCCCTTGAAAATTTCATTTATCCGCTCCAGCTAAAATACTAATTGACCAAATTTAACAAAATTTGGTTGATAAGTTACTTGTTGGATACTCTGGTGCTGATTAGAATTTGGTATGATTCGGAAAAGAAGAACCTGCCTTTTTTACGAAATGGCCCTCAAAAATTTGATGTATCTACTCTAGCTAAAATACTAATTGACCAAATTCCACAAAATTTGGTAGATAAGTTACTTGTGGAATACTTTGGTGCTGATTAGGTTTTAGTGCGATTCGGGAAAGAACAAACAACCTGCCTTTTTTTACGAAATGGCCCGCCAAAATATGAAAAAAAGACTAAGTAGTGTATGCTCAAAATGTATTAATTAAATTCTTGTTTCATACGCAATTTTGGAAGAGGAATATAATATAACACACTCCATTATACTTTAGGACTAACCGTTCTCAAGATATTTGAGATTTCTTGCATTTTTGTTATGCCTATTTTGGAAAAATGTCCAATTACCAAATAAAAACAGAAATTGAATTAAAAATACAAATTTAGTGTTATCTGGTTCAATTAAACTCAATCTAATGAATTATTAAAGCAATAAAGAAAATATGAATTTGAGTCTGCAAAAGTCATGTACTGCCCACATCAGATTTTTACTTTCCAGCAATATATGGTAATGTATACTAGGGAAAGTATTGGAATCATGCCAAAAATAGCAACTTGACACGTCTAGAATACGATAAAACCATTTTTAGCGTGACGTCTGTGTGTCTGTCTGTCTGTGCAGATTTTATATCCACTCTAACTAAAAAACTAATTGACCGAATTTCATAAAAGTTGGTAGGTAAGCAGGGGCGGTTATTCAGGAGCGCCGCGGGGCCGCGCGGACCCCCTTGATCAAGCACTTCAAATTCCTTTAGTTATATAGGTTAATTACAATTTTTAAGGAAATTATCTGAAATTTCTTTCAACTAAAAGTCGAATTATTGGAAATAAATGATAAAATTGTCACTAGATGGCAGCACTAAAGCTTTGACTTTCAAAAAAATCTCTCATCCCCTCTTCATACTATATTAAATTTATAGGGAAAAATACTGCATTATAGGGAAAGACGAGGGATTTTAATAAGAGCCGCGTCAGCGCCCGTTAGCGACTCTCTGATGATAGAAAGAATGGTATGTGAATACAACGGCAATAGAAATTTCAGCTAAAAAAAACAGACATTGCAATATTCCAATCTGATCTGAGCCGCGGCTTATATCGCGGCTCTCTTCTAAAGAAGCCAAGAAGACTCGAATATCGTGAACGACTGACTCGAATTGGCTGAGTTTCGCTAATTTGGCCTCGAATTGAAAATAAATTACTGTATTTATCTAATTCTGATTTATTTTATTGATCCTATTGACCCCTAGCTTTTTCAGTTTTGGTTCATGAAGAAATAGTTTAGTAGTATTAGATATAGAAAATAGAAATTAAAAAAAGTTTCGATATATATTTTGTGCTTTTTACTTCATTGAATAAGTGGGGGTTATTGATGGTATTTTGGGGGTTCCGTTCTTCGTTTTTGGTAGAAAAATGCATTGTTTGGAGCACTCAGTTTAATTTCGCTGCGTAAGCGTCCGGACGGGGGGCATTTCTGATGTAGGGTGATTCTGTCTGTCCTTCGGAAAGGGGATTATTTCTGATTTGGGGTAGTTCCATGCTTTGTTTGTGATGAATTTCAATGCGTTTGACTTCTTAATTGCTTAAAAGTCACGAGAATTGTATTTGTGGCATGCCCGTGGATATTTTTAGTGACACTTTCAGAAATGTGTTGTCTGAGGGGGTGGGTCTCTTGATTTACTCAGCTGTCTTACTTTTTCAGCTATTTAACATTAAAGATTGAAAAAAAAATATAAATATTTGTTAAAGAAGTTAAAAATTAATTTTCAACCTGATACTTGATTCTTTGATCTGACGTTGTTTTCCTTAAAATCTCCCCCCCCCCCCCCTCTTCACCGGCGACTATTCAATCCTCCTGGTTTTGCTTCTAATTTCATTGAAGTCCAATATTGATCCGATACTCCCTAGGCGTAAATTTCACTTGAGGTAGTCCTAAAATTTCTCATCTCGTTTCCTAATTAAGCGATTTTGAATCTACTGGCAGCTATAGTCTCTGCACTATCTATACGCGTATCGTCTGGACATGCATATTGTTTTATTCAAACCCCTCTGAGCGTCACTTTTAGTTTAACTAGCCCGCACGGTTTTACTTCTCGGTTCCTAAATTGAGCGATTTTGAATCTTCTGGTAGCTACAGTCTTTGTACCATTTGAATATACATATCTTTCATATCAATCCCCGGGGCGCAATTTTTACTTTAAGTAGTCCTCCTCTAATTTCACATCTCGGCTCCTAATTGAGCCATTTTGATTCCGTTGGTGGCTATAGTCCCGGCACCATTTGTATATGTGAACTGGATATACATATTTATTGTGTCAGCTCCCTGGGCGCAACTTTCAGTTCGGTTAGACCCCCCCCCCCCCCCCCCCCCCCCCCCCCCCCCGCCAAATTTCTTATTTCACCTTCTAATTGAGCGATTTAGATTTTGCTGGTGGCAATCACTTAGATATACAACCTTATTATGTCAACCCTGTGGGCGTAACTTTTACTTTAAGTAGCCTCAATTTCATATTTCGGTTTTACAAAAATGCATCGCCTTGGTTCCTGAAATATCCGTGCACGATATTTCAAGACTGTACGATGTTTACATTTTCCGCTACAGACCTTACACACACACGTTGACACACAAACATCGTCTGTTATTATGTAATATGAAACAACCGTGGTGGAAGAGGGGAGACCCTCCTCTTTTTTATATTTACATTTTTATCTATCTTAGTGACACTTGCTCCGATTTTGATGCAATTTTCACAATGTATTTTCTACTCTACAATGGACCCACTCGATCTGCTCACTCTAAACTTTGATCCACTTTTGTTGAACCCGTGCAGCGAGCTAACTGCTTATTGCTATAGAAACTGATTGCTATATATAGTGATTACTAGCAGGCAGAACTCGCTCATATCATTTTAAAGACGAATAGAGAAAACCATAATGCATAAGAACTTTCTGTAAATTCCAAATTCATTCTTAAACTTGTATGAAAATAGTTATTCCGTTTCTACATATAAACGGCCGTAGATTTAGTTGATTTTCGCTCTCTAATTATGTTACTGTTTGGGTTACAAGGATGATCAGGTACAAAACTATTAGCCATATTGTGTACCTGAGAGAAATTGTGTGCATTTTGGGTGTACAAACAATTGCGCTAATCATAAAAAAATACTGCACATGCATACGACTGAGAGTATTTAATTTTTACAAATTTGATATAAATTTATTTAGAAATACATTCAAATAATTTCCATGGTTACAGTAGGCTCTTATTCATTTTAAGGAAACTTGCAAATGCATATCAGCGCAAGTAAAATAATAATTTGGTATACAGTTATTTCGAGGTAACGCCGGAACTAATTTATCAGTGCCGGACAAACGACGAACTCGAAGTCTAAAAGACGTAGTTGGCACAAACTGAGGAGGGATACTATAATATACATAAATACATATTATAGTATGCCTCTATACTTAAATATCCCCATCTATACATAAATACATATATGAGCGCCTCCCTCTACACCTCGCTCACGAGCCGCCACTGTAGGTAAGTCACTTGTGGATGACTCTGGTCGTGATTAGTTTTGGGTATAATTCGGGATAAAAGACCCGCCTTTTTTTTTTTTTTGCGAAATGGCTCGCAAAAATTGCCTGTATCCACTTTAGATGAAAAACTAATGGACCGAATTTCACAAAAATCGGTTGATCGCTTGTGGGTTACGCCTGGTGCTGATTAGATTTTGGTACGATTCGGAAAAAAATAACCTGCCTTTTCTTGTGCAATGGTCAGCAAAAATCGTCAAAATCTAAAATAAAAAATGACGTATGCTCAAATATATCCATTAAATGCTTGTTTTATACGTAATTTTTATCGATGAAAAGAATAAGACCACCCCATTACACTAGGACTAGCAGTTCTTGAGATTAGTTTTTTCGTATTTTCTCTACGCCACCTTTGAAAATAAGTCCAGTTACCAATGAGAACGAAAATTGAATTAAGTGTGAATTAAATTTAAATAAAATAAAGAGAACTTAAATATAAGTCTGCAGTGAAAGTCATGTGCTGCTCACATCATATTTTTACTTTCCCTGCAATACATGCTAATGTATAGGGAAAGTATTGGAATCATGCCGAAAATCGTAACTTGAGTTTTCGACGGATCTACACGTTTCGAGACCTCTAGAATACAAAAAAACTATTTTTAGCGTGTCGTCTGTGTGTGTCTGTTTGTCTGTGCAATGCGTGTATCCACTCTAACTCAAAAACTAATGGACCGAATTTCATAAAATTTGATAGGTAGATCACTTCGGTGTGACCCTTGTGCTGATTAATTTTTAGTATGAATCGGGATAAAAGAACCTGCCTTTTTTTTGCGAAATGGCCCTCAAAAATTGCCTGTATCCTCGCTAGCTGAAAATGTAATGGACTGAATTTCATGAAATTAGGTAGATAAGTCGCTTGTAGGTTACTCTGGTGCTGATTAGATTTTGGTATGATTCGGGAAAAAATTAACCTGCCATTTTTTGCAAAATGGTCAGCAAAAATCGCCAAAATCTAAAATAAAAACTACGAATGCTCAAATATATCCATTAAATGCTTGTTTTATACGTAATTTTTAACGAAGAAAAAAATAAGACCAACCCCATTACACTACAACTAGCCGTTCGCGAGATATTTTGGTTTTCTTATTTTCTCTACTCCACCTTTGAAAATAAGTCCAGTTACCAAATGAGAACTAAAATTGAATTCAAAGTGAATTAAATTGAATTAAAATAAAGAGAACGTGAATATAAGTCTGCAGAGAAAGTCATGTGCTGCCCACATCAGATTTTTTTTTATGATGAATTAGAATGTAAATATTATAAAACACATGAAAAGGCTATAATGAAATTCATTGGCAAGATTTAAATCTAATGTGGGCAGTGCATGACTTTCCCTGCAGACTTATATTCACGTTCTCTATATTTTAATTAAATTTAATTCACTTTCAATTCAATTTTCGTTCTCATTTGGTAACTGGACTTATTTTCAAAGGTGGTATAGAGAAAATACGAAAGACTAAAATATCTCGAGAATGGTTAGTCTTACTATTATGGGGTTGGTCTTATTCTTTCCATCGTTAAAAATTACGTATGAAACAAGCATTTAATGGATATATTTGAGCATACGTAGTTTTTTATTTTAGAATTTGACGATTTTTGCAGGCCATTTCATCAAAAAAGGCAGGTTATTTTTTTCCAAATCGTACCAAAATCTAATCAGCACCAGTGTAATCCACAAGCGACTTATCAACCGATTTTTGTGAAATTCGGTCCACTAGTTTTTCAACTAGAGTGGATACAGGCAATTTTTGCGGGCCATTTCGCAAAAAAAGCCGGGTTCTTTTATCCCGAATTGTACCCAAAACTAATAAGCATCAGAGTCGCCCACAAGTGACTTACCTACCAAATTTTATGAAATTCGGTCAATTAGTGTTTTAGTTAGAGTGGATACAAAATCTGCACAGACAAACAGATGCACACACACAGACATAAGCTATAAGTGGTTTTATCATATTCTAGAGGTGTCAAAACGTGTAGATCTTTCGAAAACTCGAATTGCGAATTTAGGTATGATTCAATACTTTCCCTATGCATTACCATCTATTGCAGGGAAAGTAAAATATCTGATGTGGGCAGCACATGCCTTTCTCTTCAGACTTATATCCACGTTCTCTTTATTTTAATTAAATTTGATTAACTTTTAATTCAATTTTCATTCTCATTTGGTAACTGGACTTATTTTCAAAAGTGGCTTACAGAGAATACGAAAAAACTAAAATATCTCGAGAATGGCTGGTCCTAGTGTAATGGGGTTAGTCTTATTCTTTTCTTCGTTAAAAATTACGTATAAAACAAGTATTTAATGGATATATTTGAGCATATGTAGTTTTTTATTTTAGATTTTGACGATTTTTGCGGGCCAGTTTGCAAAAAAAGGCAGGTTATTGTTTTTCGAATCGTACCAAAATCTAATCAGCACCAGGGTAACCCACAAAAGAGAGACTTATCTATCAAATTTTGTGAAATTCGGTCCATTAGATTTCCAGCTAGAGTGGATACAGGCAATTTTTGTGTGCCGTTTCGCAAAAATTGAGGGTTCTTTTATCCCGAATCATACTAAAAACTAATCAGCACCAGGGTCACACCCAAGTGACTTGCCTGCCAAATTTTAAGAAATTCGGTCCATTACTTTTTGAGTTAGAGTAGATACATACATTGCACAGACAGACAGACACACACACAGACGTCATGCTAAAAATAGTTTTTTCGTATTCTAGATGTCTTGAAATGTGTAGATCCTTTGAAAACTCGAGTTGTGATTTTCGGTATGATTACAATACTTTCCTTATACATTACCATGTATTGCAAGGAAAGTAAAAATTGAGTATAAATGCTTAAAATATTCAAAAATGATAAATAAAAAATTGAATTTGAAAAACCTTTAAGACATGGAAAAGATGGTAATAGTTTTTATTTTATGTAGATATTTAAATGTGAAGAAGCATACTTTAAAGATATATTATGAAGTTTTTATTTTAATAGTGACTTCGCTTTTAAGAACAGAGCAAGCTGCAGACATTACATTTTTATATAAACATCATTCCAAGTCCATCTCATAAACGCGAGAGAGGGTTGCCATAAACATTTTTTTAATACTGCTGTTGCCAGATATAAAATAAAGATAATATTTTAAATAACAATTATATTTTAACACACCCCTGTAATTGTTAATTTAAAAAAAAATAGAAATAAATAAAATGTTACAGTTATCTACAGTATAGTCCAAATGTTCATTATAAAAAACAAGATTAAGAAACCAGTTTCATTCTTAAAATAGTAAACTTGTTAGTTCCAAGAGGTTTTGTTAAAATGTTAGCTATTTGATGTTGAATTTGACAGTATTTTATATCTATTATTTTTTGCTCATATTTTTCCTTTATGAAGTGAAATCTGACATCTATATGTTTACTTCTGTGATTTAGAACACCCTTCCTAATTAATTCTATTGCACTTTGATTGTCAATATTCATTGTTGCTGTTATTTTCTCTCCAGTCAATTCTTCAATCAGTGCCTTTAGATATACTGACTCTTTGCAACATTCAGCTGCAGATATATATTCTGCTTCGGTGCTTGAAGTAGCAACTACAGGTTGTTTTCTTGATGCCCAAGAGATAGGTCCTCCACAATAATAAATAACATATCCTGTAGTACTTTTCCGTGGTTCCAAATCTCCTGCATAATCAGCATCACAGTAAGCTTCCAAATTTGAATCACTGTTTTGGTTGTAAGATATCCCTAATTCAGCTCTTCCTTTTAAGTACCTCAGAATTTGTTTTAAATTTGCTAAATCTTCTTCAGATGGATTTTTTAACTGTCTACTATAGAAACCTACAGAGTAGCTTAGATCTGGTCTGGTTTTTGTTGATAAATAAAGTAGACTTCCAATCGCTTCACAATAAGGATAAGTAATTTTCTTTGTTCTGTTTCCATTCTTACACAATTTTCTGTCCATATAAGTTTAGATGGATGATCGATATTCTACCTTTTATAGATTGATGATCGAGATTCTACCTTTTTTAGATTGATGATCGATATTCTACCTTTCTTAGATTGATCATCGATATTCTACCTTTCTTAGATTGATGATCGATATTCTGCATATCTAAATGTTTTATTTGCATCCAATTAAAGAACTTATTATCATAATATCCTGTGACTCTGTGCTGTAGATTCTTTAGTGTATCGCTGAAAATATTTTGTATACCATATGTTTGCTATCACCAATCTTGCTAAACCAGGACATCAAATTGATGCTACGTTTTATATTATGTCTTTACAATTTTATAAAACAGGGAACATTCCGAATTCTGGAAATTTTATAAACATATTATTTTTTTAAAAAGTTTTTAATCGCGCATTTAATATAAATTAAATTTTTATTACTAACCCCATTCAGGATAAAACAGTTCTCAGTTCTAGTTTGTGTTCCTTCCATTCAAAGCCAAATATACTATTATTATTATTTCCGAATTGTTTTGATGTTTGAAAAATTTTTCAATGTACTAATATTTGCAGGCAAAATTCTGTGGGCATTCTAGTATTAAATTATATTAATTATTTATGCCTTACTTAATTTAGGTTTTTACTGAAAAGTGTCCAGATGAAAAGTAAAGGATTTTAGCTGTTAGTTGTAAATCCTAATTAAAATTATTTAAATGCTTTTAGATGTTTAATAATACTGTGCACCATTTATTCTTGCATATATTGAGATCTGTGCCCTAATCTACTGATGTTGCCAAGAATAAATTTGGGTGTCTTACTCCTGCCTCCCAGGAATCCATTGAAATTCAGAGAAATTATATTTGGCCAAATGGAAAATATAATATTTGGTTACCTCCCCCAATTTTCTTTCTGACAAGACTACTGTCTTAATCTAACTTTTGCAAAAATTTAAGTTCAGATGTATCATCTATGATTTGTGTCCACACTGTCAGGACTGTATTATCTATGATTTGTGTCCACACTGTCAGGACACATCTAGACAATATTGATCAGAGACACCAAGATAATATTCTCCTTCCACCCACTTGTTTTATTTTTCCCATGTTAACCTTAAGGAAAATGGTTCCTAATCTCTAGCTCGTTTATTTTTTAGAATTTTTTCTTTCCTGTTTTTTGCCAATCACATAAAAAGAGAAAGATTTATGCATTTAGAAAAAATAAATTTGTAAAATAGTTAGAATTGTATTTTATGTTTATGGAAAAGTAGCATGTTCATTTTACGAAAATATTAAAAATACTTTATTGATTATTTTATTGATTTTTTTAAAAAGGACAGGCAAAAATTTTCAGCATTGCTCGGCAAAAAACAGCAGATAAAATTTTTAACTAAATGAATTAGAGGTTAGGGACTATTTTCCATAAGTTCATTTGGGGAACATGAAACAAATATGAATTTTAAGACCAGTTGTGACCAGATCCAGCATTTTGCATTTTCTTGGCATGTGCCATGAATGAGGCCAAGCCAAGTCCATCTAAAATTGTAGCACATTCTGATGTCTTGCGGGAAATTTTTTATGGGCTTGAATTTATTATTATTTACTATAAATTTCTTTCTGTAAATTTTTATACTGTTTATCACAAATAATGCTTGTTTTAATAGATGAGATATTATATTTTATCAATACCTTCATAGAATTTGCATCCTTTTGTTTACTCCATGGATTAGAAAAATAAACTGGATAGATAACGGGCCATTCCAAGTTCTACTCGAAACTTAGTCACAGAAGCAGACAATAAATCATGACTGGGCACCTCCCATGAATTAATTTATAACATTGCATTGTTGTTTTGGTGTTTATTTTCAAGTTTAAGGAAACCATATTTACTAAAAATTAAATGTTTCATTGTGTTACTTTTGACTTTAAAAAAAAATGTTATGTAAAACTATTGACATTAAAGTACAAAGAATTAAGATAAAAGTCTGTATTTTTTAACTTTTATTTTTGAATATCTGAAATCAACATAATAATTTCATATACTTATTCATTTAAAAAAAATTTCAAAATTAAATGTGGTTGACCCAGGACCCAACTTTTTGCAAACTAATCCCATATCTGGTCTAAAACAGTATTAGAAAACTCCTGGCCTGCAGATTAGGCCAGACCTAAGCCTGCAGATTAGGCCAGACCTAAGCCAGTGAGCCCTGTCCAAGCCTGTGCAGATCTCTAGATCAGAGTACCAAAATCGTTGGTAGCATGGTGATATTCACTCATATTCTTCTATATCCATGGTTCTCAATCCTCATATTATATTGTTTGTAATAATTTTTCTTTCTCTTTCAGGTGTTATCATAGATTACTATATTTTGGGACCGAGAAAATCCTGTCGAGAAAATGCTATTTTATTCATCACTTTATTGGTCACAGTATATAGAAGAAATCGAGTTAGAAGTGTGCCACATATAAATATCACCAGAATGTAGTATGTTGAATCGTCGCATGCTTTTCCTAGAAGTTTAGCTACTGCATTTTACTCATCTCTCATCAAGTCTAAAGTAAAAATGTAAAGGAAATACTATAAGGACATCCTTTTCTGTTT
This sequence comes from Amaurobius ferox, assembly GCA_951213105.1. Classification (NCBI taxonomy): domain Eukaryota; kingdom Metazoa; phylum Arthropoda; class Arachnida; order Araneae; family Amaurobiidae; genus Amaurobius; species Amaurobius ferox. The sequence continues at coordinate 186,473,582 of OX578133.1, forward strand.
CTGCCTGGTTTTAACAGTTTATAGTTTTAACTCATCTTTAGTAAAACAGGTGATTTGATGCTTCACGTTTGCCACAAATAATTTGATACTAAGAACCCATTAAAGGTGTAAGCATAAGTGTCAAAAGTTTCAAATGTTTACCACAATTCACTTAAGATGATGCTGGGAACTTTCAGCAGTATCCTGGTTTATTTTCAAAACTTGATTTCTCAGGAATGTCCCATCTAGGTTCAAGTGATCCATGCAAAGGGGAGAAGACTCAGAGTTATGTCAATAACCAATCGTCACGTGCTTATATTGGTAACAACATCGATCGATTTAATTCTGTGTCTCATGATGGAAGTCTGGTTGAAGCTGTGATTGCCAAAGAGTTGGAGGATGTAAAGCACCGTCGTGATCAGGAGCAATATCGAGCTCTAAGTGGGGGATCAAGGCAATCAGACTATCTGCCCCGAGAGCCCATGAACCCAGCTGTGTCACACTCAGGAGCTGTACCACCGGCTGCAGCAATATACCCAAGAGTAGCTCTTGTTTCTCAGCACCCTCGAGGAGCTGGTCCTTCGACTCACTTTGAAACGTATGGACTTCCTGCCCACGGTCCTCCGCCAAATCCACCTCCAGTTTCAGGAAGTCATCATACGCCCGTCCATTCCCAAGCTTACAGACATTTACTCCCCCACTCCTTATTACCAGGACAGTATAGCAATTCTGGTTCTCCACATATTGGCATTGACATGTGGCAGAAGTATAGTCCCAATCCTTGGATTATGGCACCTTATGATGACTACCGAATGCGAGAAAGGGAAGAACGTGTCATTTCTCAAGAACGTGAGAGGTAAGATTTATTATTATTTCATTCACGTGAATTCACACATTGTGAAATGTCCAAGTTCCCTTCCTCTACCCTAAGGTCCTATTTTTGTGATTATTTTTAATTTTATGATAAATGTGACAGAAAGCTTTTAGCATATTCATTATTTTCACATTGTATATAACAACTTTTTTTGACTTACAGATGTTTTTGTGTTAGGATGTTGTGGATTATGCATTTTAGATGGTTTATAGACCAGACCATTTGCGAGAGCTAATTCTCTTTTCATATTAAGTGCTCTGTTGAAATTTTGTGATGGATCTAATTTTAAGAAGGAATCAATTTCTCTTTTAAGCAGACCTATGAAATATTTTTTATTTAGGTGAATTCACACATTGTAAAATATCCAAATCCCCTCCCTCCCCCTACACACACATGCAGGTCCATTTTTGTGATTATTTTTAATTTTGTGAAAAATGCAGTAAAGAGCTTTTGCATATTCAATATTTTTTTTAACTTATGGACACTTTTATATTCGTATTTTGTGGATATACATTTTAGATGGTTTATAGATCAGACCATTTTTGAAAATTAGTAAAATATAAGACTTTTTAAGCATTAAGTGCTCTTTTGAAAGTTTGTGAAAGATCTAAATTTGTGAAGGAATCCAGTCTGAAGCAGACCCATGAAATATGTTGCTAATTTGAGATCATCTAACAGGATTATTTCTAAGCTACTTGGAAAATCAGAAAAAGTAAGGAAATATGAAATGGAGTTTAAAACAAATACCTGGAAAACTTGGAATTTTTTTCAATGATTTTTTATTGTAATGCTTTTTATTACGAGTAATCAGAATTTATCATGATATTAGTATTTTAAAACTAATGGTATCTAATTTTATTTACAGAAAGCAGTTATGTCTGGTGTTTTCTCTCTCTCCAAATGTACTCTGCTCTTCTGTTAAAAAATAAATTTAGATCATTATGAAAAAGCTTAAAAATCTTGGAAAACTTGTTTTTGTCTAATAAATGGAATTATCCATCTAAATTTGGGCTATAGCAAATTTAGGAGAAAGATAATTTTTCTATCGTTATTTCATTTGTAGGCCCAGATACAAGGTTTAAAATCACCCGGGAAAAATGGGCATGATCGGCTCTTTCAACTTTGGCCAGTGTGTGTGATACCTGTGGACATAATAGCATAGGGAAGTTGCCGGACTTCAGGCCATATGAGTGCTTCTGCGCATTTTGCTCAATGACTGAGAAATTCACAGAACCAGCACTTGGCAGTGAACAATGTTTTATGGCCGAATTCCCGTATTACTTATTGAGCCCCGAAGCAAAATCTTCCTGCGGGTAGTAGCTGTTTTAAGTAAATATTTTTTGCAGTGCTGGAATATTTTTTGCTGAATTGTACTGTTATTTTAGTGAAAATATCACTATTTTAAATCGGAGTTTTATGCATACAAGTAAAATGCTAATGAATGCATTAAGAATTTAATTTCGTATTTTATGGAATATGTATGAATTATTTAACTTTTTACTAATGCGCCGCACCTCAAATTTTGCTATATATTTTTATCAGTATTATTTGTTTTCCACAAAAACCTGACCCAGTGATACATAACACAATAACAGTAACAATGTTAATCATTACTATTATCACAGACCATTGTGGTGAGATCAGTAATGGAAGGACCAAGGGGGTAAGATGCATTTCCACATGACCTGCTTTTTTACATCAGTATTCCCCACTGTCACATGCACATTTTTAATTTGTTAATGAATATGGCGATTGCAATACCTCAAGTCATTAATGCGATACAGAACATTCATTATGGCAAAAAGTTTATGTAATTGCAGATTAATAAATTGAAATGCCTATCTGGGTCTGCTTAGAGTTTCAAAAAGTTGGAAAATATCCAGGTTTATTTCCAGAATTTTTTTAAAAGGAATTGGGGGGGGGGGGGACTGTGAATATAAAAGTATCCCAACAGTGGGAGATTTGAGTACACAAATTTGACCTGAGATATATGAGACCTTTATCTTTCCTCGATGAGTACATTATTATTTTTTTTTTATTATTGCAAAGGCTCTTAACAAATACAGCTATTAATCCCCCATGTGTCATGCAGTGAGACATGAAGTGTAAGCAAATGATCATCAAACTTTGATTATTTCTACTACGAAGCCTAATTTTCCCTTATGGAGAATGTAAACACCGAAAGGTGTAGGATTAGTTGTATATGAATTGCTGCATTTCTTTAACGCAAAATTCTTTAGCTCTAGAGTCTGCAATATAGCTGATATGAATGAAACATTCATTGGTTTTACATAGAGAAGCAGACGATTTTTCGATGAAGTTTTGAGCATAGAGTTAAATTACTTGTACCTCCATAGTTTTAAGTTTTTAAATAAAATAAATTATTGTAGTATTTTGATGAATGAAAGGAATGGAAAAAAGTTTATGAATGAAATGCTGCTTTTATATAGAGAGCCAGGCGATTTATATTTTGATGACGTCATTTTGCCGGGCAATTATTTCTATAATGGTACGCTTTTCAACACCATCTACATACTCCACTGTGTGTAACATTTATTTTTGGTGTTCATGTGCAGTTTGTCGAATAGATTGCTTATTCATGTGTGCTTTATTACTCTTGAAATTGCTGAATTTGCGAGTAAAATCAGTCACTGCATTCACAGAATATTTTCTTAAATTCAGAACATCTTGTTGCTCCTTTGCAGACTCCGATAATCGTACACATTCTATGGCCTTCGTTAAGGTTAGTTCCGGATCTAGTTTTAACTTTTCACTTAATACCAACAATTACACAATCTTGAATAAGTTAATCTTTTAAAGTTTTATATTTACAGTTATCAGCTAGTGCGTAAAGTGCAGTTATGAAATCGTTAACTGACGCATCTTTCAGTTGCGAGCATCTGTTGAACTGTGCTCTTTCAAAAATTGTGTTCTTTTTCACAATAAAATGTTTGTTGAAGTGTTTCAGTACGATCTTGTACACTTTAGCTTCATCTTCATCTTCGTCTAATTCAATTGACTGGAAAATTTCTTCAGCTTGTTCTCCCATCACGTAAATCAAGGAATTTATTTTCTCATCATCTGGCTTTTTATTCAAACCAGAAGCAATTCTGTAACTTTCAAAAATATTTTTCCACTTTGTCCAGTTTATAAGAGTTGAAAACGTAAAAGTTTCTGGTGGCAAAACATGAAAATTCGACATTTCGAATGTTTTGGTTTTGCTTTGATGAGTAATCAGAATGTTTTTATTTACAAAATATTTCAAAAATACTCACAAAGTTCTTTAAACTTATACCACTTATTCCTCATCTGTTTTTACCAATGCCACCATGTTCTATTTGGTGTGAAATGAGGAGGCATTTATAGACAAACACACTTTACTATGTACAAACATAAATGCTGCGCTTCTCGATAAATATAGTCTCTAGCATGTCCTAGTCCCACAGCGCTTGGTTACAGTTCAGGTATCAATTCTCATGGTTGTGGTTACTCCACAATTTCTACTGGATATGTGTATACAGTAATCTATGCAATGGCTCTAATATAGTTGATTTTTGAAACAAAAATTGTTCGTAGAAGTTATTGAAACCTAAAAAAGCTTGTAATTCTTGCTTATTTTTTGGTTCTGGAGCATTATGTGTAGTCTCTATTTTGTCACTGGTTGGATGTATCCCTACTGCATATATTGATACGGGGTGTCCAAATTCCAACTTACTACGGCTCCATCTCCGTCCCGCCCATACTGGGGGTGGGCCATTGTGACGCAAAACCCAAAAGTCACTTCGCTTCTCATACATCCTATTTTCTTTCTTTATGCTATAATGCTATTATGGTTATTATGATGGATATAATATTTTAATGAAATATCAATCGAGTAACTGTTATATTTTAATATGTATAACAATGCAGGTTTCTTTTTAACAATAATCTAACATCATTTCAAGATTGTTTTATATCAAATTCAAGTATTATTTACAAAAATATCAAATTCTTATGAATCATGTACAAAAGCACACACTAAAAGACTGCATATTTTATTAAACCTTGGAAAGGCTAGATGAACACAATGAAGTTTTTGCTGCTTATAAAATATCAGCAAACTTTCCAGTGTTTTTCTCGCCAAGAATTTGTAAAGATATCTATATGTAAAAATTATATTGCATGTGTAACTGATCAATTATTTGCCAATCTTTATAACAATTCATGCATTCTAGCATCTTTTTGCAGAAACCACCCCATGCCTGGTAATAAATAGTTACACAATGCAGGCATACACACATGTAGAAATATATTTTAACTAATTTTGTATGTACTTTTGGACAAACATTCATTCAACAAGCTTTCTTTTGTATAAGTAATTTTGTTGTATATTCAGTTTCTGTTATCATTTACGTTAAACAAGACTTGGTCCAGCTTTGAGACAATCAATGAGTTGCACATTGCTTTATTGTATAACTTTTGCACATGTCAAGGGTGTGTTTGAAAAGTTCACTGAATGGTCATCACCGTTAACAATTGTTTAAAAAAACAGCATAGTTATTCTGCACGATTCTAGACGAAAACTGCATTAAGTGGAACTCAGAACATATAAATCAGACTGATTCATTCTACATTATATAAAATTGTATTTTTAGAGTGCCATGTTATGATATAGTTATGAAATATAAGTTTATAGATACAAAAGTAAGACAAAAATATTTTACATATTTCCAATTATTTTTATTAAGACTTTATAAGAAAATTAAAAAACAATGTAAAATATAAACTTTTTTCCAACAAAAATTCTATTATTATTCATCACCTCTGTTAAATATTAGTTAGTGGCCTAATTCTTTTAATGTCCTCTTCACTTTGCATATCTTCATTTTCGTTTTCAAATGTAGTTTTAATTTGTAACTCTACCAAAATCTCTCTAAAAGGAGCTAAACAATTTTGTAATTATCTTTTAAAATTTGCACTTCGTACTGATGAAGGATCATTTTCAATAAAGTAATTTTCTAATTGTTTACCCAAACCCAGTCCCCTTTTCACATCACTTAAATTGAAATTTGAAACCCATTCTTTACCCATATTTTTCTCTACCAATACATTTGAGGTGAATGTATTAATTTATTTTACAAAGGATTTCCCTGATAACTGAAATTGAAATATGGTGATGTAAGTGGATGAAAAAACAGGGGAATTTTCCATTAATTTCGAACCGTAAAAGTGTAATTATGCTATAGGGAGACTGCTTAAATTGATGGGTATTATAGAGAAACTGTTTTATAAGACTATCACGTTTTATGAATATTGCCTTATGACAGGACTGTCATAATTTTTGCTCCACATTATATAAAATCTGCATTATGAGAGTACCACTATATAGAAGGGTTGATTGTAATATATTTTTTCTATTGTTTTTATATACCAGAATTAAATATTGTGCTTGCCTAAAGCAAAATATCGCTGCACACCACTGATTTTATCATTTCATTTAAAAATCAATTCAGTAACCTTGTACGTTTATATATGTAACATGTGTTACAATTTTGTTTTAAGTTTTTATAAAGAGTTAATTTTGTAGAAATATTTTATTTATTTTGGTTTTAATGGCTGACAAGGGAGATAACGTCTATCCAAATAATTTGTAAATAAACAAAGTATGTTTACTTTGTCTAGTAAAGCTAAGCGTCAAGCTGGATTTTCAGGAGTAACGAGTCTCTCTCTGTCTATCCACAGCAGAGGATATTCTATTGGAACTGGAACTTAAAGAAAATATGCACACAATTTATACTGGAGCTACAGCAAGTCTTTGATAGGCATGTCTAAGCTATAAGGAAGTGGCTGTTTTCTTAATAGTTAATAGGAAATTTGTCTTCAAATATCCTGATGTTTTAATTTATTCAATTTCACCTTACATTCTTTGATATTTATTTTTTATTTGCTTCAATTTTTTTTTTGTATAAATTAGAAGTAGCATAGTTGTTTAAAATAAAGAAATTTACAAGTCTATGTATTAAGGTCAAGGTAAAAAATTCTTATGGAAACCAAATCAATCTTGAATGAAATATACGAATATATATTTGGAATTGTTCTTGATTAAATTTTTATCAAATGAAAAAGTAAAGCTTGATAAGTGGTCTATTTATTTTCTTATATATTTTCCTTGATTTTTATATTCTAATTAAAATGGTGTTTTCCTTGTATTTTGTTTTCCTGCATATAATGTTTGTATTACAAAACTGGGGTTTCACTTCAATAAATTTATTAATGTCATTAATTTATTTTAATTAAATTGTAATTCAGTTATTACTGAAACATTACTTAAAATAATATTTCATACCTCTCAACCCGCAGCCTAGTACAGAGGCACTGATAGGTAAGGCATAAGAATTCCTTGTATAGGGACTCGAGAGGCTTTATTTGGTTTTACCCACACCATCTGACCTACCCGAAGGTGTAAGATATCTGTTTAAATGACCAGGAAATGTCATCCGATTTAGAACAGAAACCAGTGGGGGCAGAATCCAGAGGGACTGTATCTTTTGGAAGAACTTACAGGCCCACATATTTACCATTAACGTACTTCGCATGAACACATAGACAGTTTGGGCAGAGTTGGGAATCAAACTTGGGTGATCCTAGTGCAATCCCCATGAATTAACAACTGGACTGTTCCACAAACCAGACCACTGTTTGCCTAACCCATTTGTAAAAATAGATCAATAACTTGTAAAATACAGAGAGGTGCACAATTGTTGTATATGCCCAAAATATCTGACGGCGGCTATGTTCAGATCCATTCAGCTGTACTAAGGTATATTTATTGTAATAGACTAAATGCTCTTGTATGCAAATTTCTGTTTATAGAAGTTTAATTTATAATATATAAATTAATTTAAATGTTTTTCACACACTGTACAGTGAACATTTTGTCTAATGCTTTTGGAAAATAAAATATTTATTGCCCAATATTTTGTTTAAAATTAATTTTTTTATTTCGTACCTCATTTCGACAACTGATAATCTGGCAGTCTTATATGTAACTTAGCTAAAATATATATCATGAAACTTCATATTTGCAAATTTTGGACTCCGGTTTTCAGTCTTCGCAAATTATTTTTACATGACTGTTATCATGACTGAACCATCTTCCCCAAAATTAAAAAATTAAATAATCAAAGACAGTTACTTGCTTTTTAAAAAGCAGTGTAAAAAGAGTTATTTTTTCACTCTATTAAAATGAAATGAAAATGGAAAATTTACCGCTGCACATCTTTAACCATGTCTGAAAAGATTTGGTATGAAATTGATATGATGTTTTTAAATAACAATCTCAGGATACATATAATTTTTTTTTTTAAATCATTGTGCACGTAAATTTTTATTGTAGTTTAAAAAAAAATTTTTGACATTCTTACTTTCATCGATTTACACATTTTAGTTATCCCTATACACAAAGCACAATTTTTAAATAATTTCTGAACAAATGTTTGTACAATATCGTTAACATTCTAAGTACTCATTTGTTTAACGTAATATGAAGTAAGGGATATTTATATTTTGTTTTAAAGAAGCATATTATCAACATGGAATAATTAATACCTGCAATGGCAGCAAGAAAACTTGCTTTGCTATATGCCACAATGTGAATTTCTATGGGGACTGATATATTAAGTGCTAACATGCAGCCAGCTTCTAATTTATTAAAAATTAAACTCTCAAGAGAACTTTCATCATCATCATGGTACTACAGCCCTTGTAGGGCCTTGACCTCCTTTAAGATTTTTGACCATTCCTTTCTAATGGCCGCTTTCTTCTTATAATTGCTAATACCAAGCAATTTCAAATCCTCCTCTACCTGCTCCTTCCACCTGACCCTAGGTCTTCCTCGGGATCTTGACCCTCCTGGGTTTCCCTCCAAAAGCTTTCTAGTAACTCTCCTTTCCTCCATCCTCATCATATGTCTGAGCTATTGAATTCTTTTTTTCCTTATAGTTGTAACAATATCTATCTCTTTATATCCTTCATAAACCTCTTCATTTGTTCTACTCCTCCAATGTCCATCTTCACATATTGCTCCGAAAATTCTCCGTAGAATTTTTCTTTCCCATATTCCCAAAAGATCTGTATCTCTTTTAATTAAAGTCCAAGTCTTCGATCCGTATAGAACAATTGGTCTTATTATCACTTTATAGATGAGTATTTTGAGTTTAATATTTACATAGCTTGACCTCAATAGTTTCTGTAAAGCAAAATAACATCTGTTTACAGCAGAAATTCTTGCTCTAATTTCTAGTTTAATCTCATTATTTTCAGTAACAAGTGAACCCAAATGTTTAAATTCCTTAACTCTTTCACAGTTTATTCTCTCACAGTCAAAAAGTTTAATACCTTGAAATCTTTCACTATTTCTAGTATTTACCATATACTTAGTTTTTTGAGTCATTTACACCAATTTGAGCCAACTTCCCTCGAAAACAAAAGCAGATCAGAACAACACTCACTGAGTGCCCTTTGGTTTCTGCTCAGCAAAACCAGATCATCTGCAAATGCAAAAACTTGGCAAGGTCTGTTAAAAATTGTCCCTCTGGGTTGAATATTGGTTTTTCGGATTACATATTCCAAACACAAGTTGAACAGACCAATTGACAGTGGATCTCCCTGTCTCAACCCCTTTTTTTACATCGAATTCTTCTGACAATGTGTTTTGAATTCTTATTTTTGTTGAAGTATTGGAGAGAGTCAATCGAATCAATACTATTAACTTGGGGTGAATACTCAACTCCTTTAAAATTAAAAACAACTTAGCTCTGTCAATACTATCATAAGCTTGCCTAAAATCGAAAAAAAGTTGATGAATATCAATGTTAAATTCATAACATTTCTCTATAGTTTTTAATGAGAAAATTTGATCAACCATAGATCGGTTTTTCCTGAAGCCACACTGGTAATCTTCCACCAGTTTTTCCATGTCTTCCTTTAACTGAATACTAATCAATTTTGCAAAGATTTTATATGCAATGTTTGAAAGAGAAATCCCATGATAATTATTACAATTCGTCACGTAGTTCTGCGGTAAGGTTGTCCTCGCCCAGTGACTTATAATTCCTTAGCTTCTTAATAACACCATAAATCTCTTCTCTTTCCAGACAATCCATTCCCTCAGATCACTCAATTTCCTCCTGTAAACTCCCCTCAGAACCATCCTCTTCAACATTAAGCAATTTCTCAAAATATTCACGCTATCTTCCCAAAATCGCCATCCTTCCACCAATGTACTCTCCATCCTTTGCTCTACAAATACTTATTCCAAGTTGAAATCCTTTTTTTACCTCCTTGATTCCCTTAAAAAAATCTCAAGTGGCATGTCTTTCATGTTGTTCTTCTATAACTCTCAGTCTGTTTCCTTCCCATTCTCTTTTCTTTTTTCTGAGGAGTTTTTTGTTTCACTTCTTTTCTGTTTATAATAATCCACCGTATGTCTAGTCTTCCTCTGCAGCATCCTCTCTCTTGCTCTATTTCTTTCTCTAACTGTAGTTTCGTAATCTTCATCGAACCACTCTTATATCCCTTTGCTTTTCTCCCAACGTCTCTTTTACTGTTTCACCAATCAGGTCTTGAATACGTCTCCATACCTGTCTCTCTTAACCTGTCCCTACCAATTTCTATTCTCCTATTTAATGCACTTTGATAACTTTTTCTCAACACCTCATTACCACTAAGACACTGTGTATTATACTGAATCTGTTTCTCGCTCTTCTCTTTTCTGTAGTTTGCAAGTCTTTGTCTATATTTCATCCTAACCATAAAATGGTCAGAATCTACATCTACACCTCTACATGATCTTACATCTAGCATATCTGATGAATGTCTGCAATCTATCAAAACTTGATCTATCTGATTTTCAGTACATCTATCTGGAGACTTCCATGTTATCTTATGGATATTTTTATGCGGAAAAAATGTGCTACTAATTGCCGCATTATTACTAGTCGCAAAGTCAATGAGTTTAGTACCATTGCCATTATGTAAGCTCTCCCTGCCAATTACTGGCCTAAAACACTCCTCCTTTCCTACTTGAGAGAACTTTGGCAATAAAAATATTCCCAAAGTTCGAATCAGGCTTTCATTCAGGGTGCAAAATAAGGGACACAACAGCCCAGTGGTTAGCTCGTGGGAATTGCACTTGGACGGCCCAGGTTCGATTCCTGTCACTGCCAAAACTGCCACTGTGTTCATGCAGAGTACGATCATGTTAAACATGTGGGTCCTTAAGTCCATCCGAGAGGTTGGTGGTAGAGGAAGGAGGGTACATTCCCTGTGGATGCTTCCCCCTATGGGTTTCGGTCTAAATTGGGTGGCACTTTCTGGTCATCCAAATAGATATCTTATACCTTATTGGTAGGTCAGATGATCTGCATTGAAGAGGAAGAAGGGTGCAAAATAAGGGAATATTTTTTATTAGCAAACTGCTAATCAAAATTTCATTTCTATAGCAGTTTTGATATTTATTGTAGTTCACAACTATTATTTCTCTAGTTCTTAAAAAATGTACCTATAAACATATTAAGATGCCGGGTTTGAAATATAAAAGAAAAAAAAAAACATGAGTATTACAGGAGCTATGCACATATGCGGAAAGATGTTTTTTTTACCGTTATGAATCATTTGTGATTTTTAAAATAAAGTCTCAGAATGTGATTCAAATTTATTTTTACATAGCTAAACACAAATTTTCCATCGCATTTTTTTTTTTTTGCACCCTGCTCTCATTGCAGATAAGGTAACTGCATCCATGAACATATAAAGCTGACATAAAAGTTTAAATCAAATCTCAGATTCACAACAGAATTCCTATGAAGTATTTTAGATTATCAATGCTTTAACCCTTTCACGACGGCAGCATTCCGGAACTGTCACGGCCCAAAAGACGGAGCGCTTCGCTTCCGAACTGTTCCCAGATGATGGCAATTTTTTTTGCGCTAAGCCTAACTCTCGAAAAAAAATTCACTAAAAATCACCTATTCAACACAGAAATCTACTTTTTTCAGGAATAAAAGAAATATTTATTTTCTATTTGATGTATATTTTTCATGCAAATCTGAATACAAAATACTTGTTAGTTGCTCCCATTCTTTTATCCGAAATAAATGAATAATTTTACTGCCTCTAAAACCCAAACAAGAAAAATACTCTCTTATATTCCTATGATTCACCAACGAAATCTTAAAGCTAAAATCAAAACATGACCCTAAACTCAATTATAAAATTGTTGATGCTGTGAGAAGTGTACTTGTTTATATTACAAAACCATGTTTCACCTCTCCAAATGGAGAAATAATTCATTGGATCCTCCTTATGCCAAGGTCTGCAAAATACATTGAAGTTGTTTCCACAGACATTTAACGCCATCTAGTAGACAAATTAAAACGTTTCATGTGAAAACACGCATGCGTGCCACTCACCGTTTACGGTAAGGTTTCCTCCATCACAAGTGTGTGCCATCCATACTTGTTTGCAAGTTCGCAGCCGACACGCGGGCGTGCCAATTATCACGAAAGGTTTAAGTAATATATTTACCAATGCTTTAAACCTTTCGCGACGAACGGCCTGCCCAAGTGCCAGATGCGAGCATGCATTCAAGGACGAGCGGCACTCACTCGGGCCAGAGGAAATTTTACCGCAAGCGGATAGTGGCACGTATAAGTGCCAGCACGCAGAACGTTTTAATTTGTGAACTAGATGGCGTTACTTGTCCATGGAACTAACTTCAATGCATTTTGCAGAGGCATGACCTTGGCAGAAGAGGATCGAATGAATTATTTCTCCATTTGGAGCGGTGAAAATCATTTTGTAACATAAACAAACAGAGCAATTCTCGTAGCATCAACAATTTTATAATTGAGTTTCGGTTTTTATTTTTATTTCAGCGTTATGATTTCGTTGGTGAATCATAGGAATGTAAGAGAGTATTTTTTTTGTTTGGGTTTTAGAGGCAGTGAAATTATTTGTTTATTTCGGATAAAAGAATGGGAGCAACTAACGAGTATTTTGTATTCAGATTTGTATGAAAATTATACATCAAATAGAACATAAATATTTCTTTTATTCCTGTAAAAAGAAGATTTCTGTGTTGAATAGGTGATTTTTAGTGAATTTTTTTCGAGAGTTAGGCTTAGCGCAAAAAATGCGCCGTCCTTTTCGACCAGTTCGGAAACGAAGCGCGTCGTCCTTTGGGCCGCGACAGCTCCGGAATGCCGCCATCCCGAAAGGGTTAATTGTATATTATACTAAATATTTTGAAGTGTGGACCATTGTTTATTAAAATGCAATTGGTGAAATATTAGATAATTGTGAAATATTGTAACCACATACATGAATTATGCAATACTATTTACTAATTGTCATTTGTAATTGTGGCAAGAAAACATTTAAAACAGAATAAAATATTTAATATTTATGTGTGCAAGCAATTAAATAGGTTGTAGAAAACTTGAAAGTAAGAGGAACTCAAATTCAACACAAAATAATACGGATGATTAAAATGATTTTAAAAATGCGAGCAAGATAAATTTACAATGAATCAGATTTTTTAAAATCCACCTAATCCAAAGAAAAATACCCAGCTCACTGAAATATTTCAAAAATTACATTATGTGCTCAAATACGAATCGTAGTTTGAATGAATTTCGATAATTATACATACGTAAATAGAAAAAGATATCCATCTGTAATATGATGAAGACATAAAAATTAAATCTCCGTGTTTTAGAACATAAATGGCAATTAATGAATAATATCCTCTTTCTGAAATACATCAAATAACTTTAAATTGTTTAAAAAATTATATCCAGCTTATATAGCTTGAATCTCTTATTGATTGACATATCTCGCTACATATATGTGTTATGTCATATTAGCTCCACCTTCAGTCTTGCCCAGTATGGGCGGGACGGAAGCGGAGCCGTAGTAAATAGTAATTTGGACACCCCGTCTCAATATATGCATCCCTACTGCAACTATCATGTAGTCCAGGAGTGAAATAGAAGATGTTCCCACCACGTATTTGTCCTTTTTCAGCTTTAGACTTGCCTTTCCTAATCTTTTCATCAGCTCATCAAGTCGTTAGTTCGTTCATCCTCCGATTATAAAATCATCTAAAAGTGCAGGTACTCCATTGATGCAAGTCTTTTAAAGGTATTTAGGGTCAATATGTCTGCAGAAATATCATCTACAGCTAGTTGTAAGTAAACATATTCTATATCCAATTTAGAGAATGTTTAGCAATTTGATTACTTTGAAAATATTTCACTGGCAGTAGGTAGAGGATAAGAAATCTTTTGTATAACTTCGTTGACTGTTGCTGTATAATCCCCTCAGAGTGTAATTTCATCATTCTTATTTAATACTGAAACCAAGGAAGTTGCCGATTTCAAAAATTTTACTTTCTCAATTATTCCACCACTTTCCTGTCTATCTAACTCCTTTTCAATTTTTTCTTTCAATGTATGTTTCTGTTTAATGGTATTATTTCTGCACTCAGTGCACTACAGTTGGCAATGAGGATAAAAGAAATGTAAAAGGTAAATAGATTCCAGAACTGTTGTGTTTTATGAATCATAACTTTTGTTTTATATCACTCAGTACATTATAAAATACCAGAACCAGAAATGGTCAAATTTGGTCATATAGATCCATATGTTATGTGAATATCATGGAAATTGTATACTCAGAAAATAGATTTTTATTTTAAAACTCATTCCATAGTTGAAAATGACCAGAAACTAAACAATTTCCTAACAGTGTGTTGTTGTTGAGACCCAGACCGTCCGACCTACCAGAAAGGTGTAAGGTAACTGTATGGACGGCCGGGAAGTGCCACCCAATTTAGACCGGAACCCAGTGGGGGAGGCATCCACAGGGACCGTACCCTCCTTCCCCTACCACCAACCTCTCGGAAGGACTTACGGACCCACATGTTTAATGTGATCGTACTCCGCATGAACACGGCGGCATTTGAGGTAGCGTGCAAATCTAGCGCGCAAACCACGGGGATACCGCACCCGAGATGGCCAACAGCACGCGGTGTTCCGAGGTGGTCACCCACCAAGTACTAACCGCGCCCGATGCTGCTTGACTTCGGTGATCTAACGAGAACCGGTGTTTTCAGCACGGTACGGCCGTTGGCCCTCCTAACAGTGTGTGGTGATCCTGTATTTACAATTGCAGATTCTCTTCTGAAGCAGAATTCTTTGGATTCTTCTACTTTTATGGTGATAAAGCAAAAGTTGGATAATCATTTTATCTTCATTCTGAATCTAATTGCCGAACGATTCTGTTTTAATAATCGAGATCAGCATTCTAATTGAATCATTGGTGAATTATATCACTGAATTACGATGTCTAAGTGCATTTACCGATCTTGATAATCGACTTCAAGATCATATTGTATGTGGAGTTCGGGATGAATCTGTAAAACATCTACTATTTGAAGAAGGACCAGATTTAACATTTGCAAAAGCTTATGACATGGTATAGTCAGTGAAATTGCACAAAAAAGCATTTTGGATATATGATAATCAAATCCAAGTAAATAACACAATGTTATACAATGATGTGCATAAAAACAAAACTATACATTTTAAATACCAGGACTCAATGAAATAAACTTCAAAGCTATGTTATAGATGTGGGAAGGGCGTTCACCGAATTCATGTGAGTTTAAGAACTCTTAAGTGCAATTTCTATTCAAAATGGAACATTTGGAAAAAAGTGTGTATTACAGAAAAGTACCGAACATTGAACCAGAGTTCAAAGACAACCGGTAAAATTAAATTCAGCAAGAAACCAGAGAACCAGAATTTTGTCAAACAAGGGCAGACATCCAGCTCACAAACAATTGATACTTCACATCTGCACTATACATTTCCAATGGATAACTTTATTGACAATTATCATACAACTGTGTTAATTGAAAACCATGAGGTAAAAATAGAGATCGATTCAGGAGCATCCCATTCCATCATAAGTAAAGATACTTATCAAGAAATATGGTCTGATAAACTACCTTTAACTTGTGCAAACATTGTTTTACGTACTTGGACTACACAAAATCTCCATATATGGGATCTATTATGGCCCAGATAAAACATTCATCATTTTCTGCTAAATTATCTGTTTTAGTTTAATAAAGGTTATTGAACCAAGAATTATAGGCAGAAATTGGTTTAAAGCTTTGGGAATTGAACTTCATCTAAATAACAATGTATCTAAAGATGTGTTTACCGAAAACTTTTTGATAGCGAACTTGGCATTTTTAAAGGTCCTCCAGTCAGTGTCCCTGTTGAATCAAATGCAATACCAATATTTCTAAAATCCAGATAAGTGCCTTTTGCTTTGAAAGAAAAGAGGATTCAGAGGAGTCCGAATGGAAACCGAATGGAAACATCACACACGTTTGATTACCGGTAATAAATGTATGTTTGTGTTTAATGAAATTATTTCTACCCTCGATACACTACAGTTTAATGGATAGGCAAAATATTGTGATGGGGTTGAAAATTCGAATTTGAATTTTCAGCAGAAAATCACGTTTCACATACCTGAAGTTGAAACTATTGTTTTTGAGATGATGTGTGTGTGTGTTTTTGAGTCTGTGGATACATGAACGAATGAAGCGTTTCGAACAAAATTTGTTACAAAAATTACAATCGGTGAATACTGGAAGCATATTGATTTTAAACACAATCAAATGTTCAGAAGACCCCCTCCCCCCTCAATTTTTTGAATGAAATAGTGAAAAAATCAGAATTTTCTATAAAGTTACATAAATAATCATTTCTTATGTAATTTTTCATTAGAAAAATTATTAACATAAATTTTAGAATGCTAGCATGAAACTGTTGGTACTTGAGATATTGCACTTTTTTCAAATAAATGTATCAAAAAGTCACAAAATTAAAAAAATGTATTAACTCATTTACGACCGGAGAGTCAAGAAAGCAACGTTTCCCTGGGCCTGCGCGCAACAATAATCGTCTACCACTCCAAGCCTGGGCACTTTTTGCAGCTAAGCCTAACATGGCAAAAATATCATATTAAATCAACTTTACTTTGAAATACGCCTACAGCTGGATTGTCGTATAAACAATAACTTAGTGATTGAAAGAGTAATTGTTTAGCAACATAAAATATAAATATAATATGAAATATAGCAGAAATATGGTTATAAAGCAATTAAATGAAAACTTAATTCTAAACTCAAATCTAAATATTATTACAAATCTAAAAATAACACTTATTCTAAATATAACATTATTATAAACATATTATTATATATCCTGCAATTTTTTATGTAATCATACATCTTTATTGAATGTTTTGTAATGTATCAAATATTTCAAAACAGGGTTCAATGCAGAGTCCTACATTACAAATTTTGCACTTGTAAAATGATTGCTTTTAGCACTTTTCTTTCAGGGAACATTTAAAACAAATTATACATCTTCATCGAGATTTTTTTCCCATTTGAATTAACATGTAAGCTAGGAAAATGTTGTCGACTAGTTAATTCCCTTTGCCATGATTCTTCTCCCTGAAAATAGCAACACAAAATCCCTGCCACCCTCCCCTCCCACTTAACATGCTAAACATACCACACATAACCCTTCAGTTAAAATAAGCACCAAACAACTACCATGTTAGAAATATTTCCTTTAAATATCCCAGTCGATGTGCCTTTTAAATTGCCAGACAACTACAAGTGCTTGCACGTGCTTTTGTTTATATTATCAACTTAGTCAGTATCCTAATGAAAAACAGAAAATGAAACTGAAATATGAAGGTCAACGATACAAGGAACTAGCTTTGCAAAAATTACGGAGTTCTAGGACCATCTACTGTTATTTAAAATTTTTGGTAGAAATGTTCTTGTTTCGCGATGCACATTTGCACCGATGGACTCCAATAGTCATCTCGAGTTCAAGGCAAACTTGCACCATCGGGCCGAAGAACGAGGAAGTTCTCTGAGGCATATTTGATATGCTGGTCGTGAACGGGTTAACTAATGTTAAATATGTTCACTTTTCACATGTAATATTATGTGATAAGTTTAACTTCATTCTTGTGAATCTAGTTTGTTCCATTCATAAGAGAAGATCTTTGTGTAATAGTTTTGTATTTTTACAATCAATTATTAGCCAATAGTCATATATATTTATGTATAAGAAAAGCTCTTCACGTTGTATCTAATGTTTCCAGCCAAATTTTGGTAAACTTTTTTTGGTGACTAATTTAACAAAATATCACTAAGGTAGCGATATGTCATCCCACATTTGTGTAAATATAGTCAAAATTGGAAAAATGGCACCAAATTAATGATATTATAATATATATACATTAAAATATTTTAATATATACACTATATTGCTTATTGTGGATGCTATCAATATTGATAATTGTCAATTTAAAGTTGTGTGAAATAGAAGTTAATTGGGTACATTAAAATAGTTTTATATGTTGTCATCCAGAAAAGCACCAAATGTACATTCAAGCATTAAAAGCATTGGGATATATGTAATGAAATGTATGTAGGATAGTTGTTACTTATTTCACATGCCCCCTACCAGAGAAGAAACCAGGGTTATACACTCTGTTTTTACCAAAATATACAAAAAAAAAAATTTTTTTTTTTTAGTCCACAAGAATATCAAAGTCTCTTGGATTCACTTATGGTCCTTGAAAATAGGTAGGACGAATGCTCTAAGCGAGTATTTCCTCCATTCACTCATAGTCCTTGAAAATGGGTTTTTCACATTCAGCAGGAATCTCTAGGCAGTGACATGGGATCTCATTACATTTATTTGCATAGCAAGCAATAACTATCATAAAATATACAAGTTTCTCCCCAAAAAAACATTTAAACTCAAAATACTATAAAAAATCCAAACCAATAAACATTACCGAAATCCACACCATAATAAACAAAATAATAAAGATCAATTCAATATTACTCCATTCACAAAAGCAAAAATATACAAACACTACTGGACACCAAAACCAATTCTTTCTTTGTCAGTACCTCGCTCAAAAAGTCAGCTGAGGGAACTGCAGGATCCCGTTTTCAAGTCTGCTGGAGGAGGATGGTGTGACCCAGGGAGGGTCAGAGATCAAAAGACCAGAATGCCGCCGTTGACAGTATTCTAGAAGGCGGACGTTATCGCCGTTCGTGACATCACTGGGTTAGAAGGAGAAGTGCCAGTTTCTCCGACTAGCATTCATTTCTATGGGAAAACATAGACTGTGTCAGTCGTTCTTTTAATATAATTTGTAATTCTATCGTAAAAGTGAAGTTTAAGTGTAAATTTGTGTATTATAGATGTATATATATTAGTATTTTCACGTATATAAAATATAATTTTGGTAAGCACAAAAATGCCTGGTTGATGCTCGGTTGCTTTGTGTTCAAATTATTATAAGAAGTCAATGGGATCTATCAGTTTTCATAGATTTCCAAAAGATCCGACACTCCAAAAATTATGGATCATGAAGTGCAAAAGAGAGGATAAAATAAACATTGCTAACGCAACTGTCTGTTCGAGTCACTTTTCTGATGAAGAGTTTGAAGAAGATTTTCGGGTTAATTTTGAATTTGAAGCTGGTTAAACGATTAAAACAGGAAGCCAACCGCACAAAAATGTCACATACCATTTATACCGCAGTTAAAAATAATATTGTTAATATAGCAGTATAAAAAATACTTATGATTGACATGTTTCATTGATATGTAAAATAGGTGGTCCTCTAAGTAATCCAAAAAAACAAAATTAATAAAATAAAAACGACTTCATATGCATTATCTAAAATATATAAAAACAATTTATATTTCTGATACTAGCAATTATGGAGTTTTCTTTCTTTTTTTGGAGGGGAAGGGGTTGGGGGGAGAGATATTAGCATTTTGTAAGCTAATTCACACAGTTTAGTTTATTGCAAAATGTATGCAAAGTTAATTTTAAATACCTTAAGCATTTTACTTTGTTATTAATATACATAATCATAAAACGAAATTCTTTAGTAATCATAATATTGGCATTATATTCACATCATCTGAAGTTATGGGACATTTCGTTTTGATATGTAAAAAGCTTAGAATACAAAACTAAAATCATCAAAGTTGAAATATAATGCATAAAAAATTTATTTACAATAAAACTAAAAGCCAGCGGCACATTTTTCAGAAGAAATAAAAAAGTGGGAACATACTTTCTTAGAAATGCATGGCGCATATATATCAAAAGAGAAATGCGTCATTAAGAACTTGCAGTCAAAGTTAGCAAACATTTCACCTTCTATACCACTAAACGCCATAACTTTGTTTTCACGAACCAGAACATTCATTCACATTAAACACTTAAATAAGACTTTCATGCTACATTTAGTAGAGAGAAAAAAGCCTCTAAATTGTGTAAAAGCAGTATCATGGCATAAAAATGGCATGTATTGATTTATTATTTATGATCCACGTGAACATTGCTTTAAAATTTTAAAACTGTACATAGCTTATATATTTTAAACACTATAAAGTTTAATAACATCAATTTTGCATGCTTAAAATATCTTTGTGAAACTGACAGATCCAGTGGCTTAACCAAGAGTCATAATGCTCTACTAGCTCACAAAATGCATCGTCTTTTTGTTGGGTAAATAAAATAAATCTACTGTCATTGACCATCCATTCGACCGTCAACTCCCCCCTTTTCCCAAGATCCGATCTACGCTTCTGAATATAATATATAGTTATGTAACTACTAGATTGATGATATTTCATAGCCATCAATATATGTTATATGTATGTGGGATTTTTTACGCAATTAGATATTTTTGAAATACATATTTATATTACATGTAGAAAGTATTATCAATGTTTAAGATAATGGATACTATATTTTTAAAAATCCGATGATTAGATATTTATTCATATCATCATATCTGTATTAAAACACTTGAAATGTAATTTTTATATTTACTACACTTTTCACGATATATTTCAGTTTTATTATAAATAATATATGTATTATAATATTTTAATGATAGCCCTATGCATTTATGAGTAGAATCATTTAATTTCATTCTTCTAAAATTTTATTACGAATGATCTTATCTCCTTTTCGAATGATAAATGCGAACTTTCTAAACTTTATACACGTATCTCTATGTCCCCTCTTCTTGACTTGTAAGTCAGTGACGTCACGCTTCAAGTTTCTCTCCCGGTCGAAAAGCAACCCCCCTTCTCTGACCTACCTTATGTTTAAAGTACCTTGGGTGTGACCTACTTTCAAAACACATCTCTTCCCCTCCCTCTTCAGTTACCTGTTCATTTCTACCGTATTCCACATCTCAAATGTGCAGAACGATCGGAAGAGTCTTTCAACCCCCTCTCCTCTGCCCTTTTGCTTTCCTCGGCATCTAGAGTACTTAAAATTCTCTTTTTCCCTTTGTGGCCCATCTTTGCCTCTCCTGACCCCAACATTGGATCGTCTTACTCCATCACCTATATTCCACCACGAACCTCGGCTGGGCATCTTCATTGATCCCGCATGTCTACTTTTCTCGTTCGAAACCGAAACCTTTGGGGAAGGGGCTTTCTGTTTCTCTACCTCAGCATTCGCGTTTTTCTTCCCCTCTCTCTCAATTTTTGGCCCTGTTAACTGCTTGACGTTTTCACCTACCACCTTCTCTTGGTGAAATGGATATTCCCCTGCTGTATAATACCCTCCACTCTCAGCGCTTTGTCTATTGGAATTTCCCATGGTTTCTGGTTCTAAAACAAAAACTTCCAGTGGTCGTGACTTTGTTCGCCCTTTCACTGCTCTTCTATTTTTAGGACTCAGCTCTCGATTATCAATTTGAGTCTCGGCTTTCCGCTCCTAACTGAGCATCTCCTGCATCATACCATCACCCTTCTGGCTACTCCCCAACAATTCTTTTACCTGTGGAGGCAACAGAACTTCTTCCGTGATGCCCTGGGCGACTGCGCATAATATCTGTTGATGGGGCACAATGCAAACCCCTCCCGTAACTAATCTTAATGGGATATTAACTAGTGGGCATTTAACCGACGACCCGAAAACCCCTTTCAGGTATATCTCCGCCATGCCCGGCCCTAGCTCGTTGTAAATTACGTCATTTCTCACAACCGTAATCTCCGCTCCCAAATCCACTAAGGCATACTTTAGTGTACCCTTTACGCTAATTAGTACCCTTTCCACTGTACAGAGCATTCTCTTTTCCGTATACTCCACTCTTATCATATCCACCCTGGCTACAACTCTTTGGTCAGTGGCTCATGGCACATCCCTCCTATCTGCAGCATATCTGTCACCCCATTTTTAGCTTACATCATTTTGACCATCAGCCTCCCCCTCGATTGCTTTCTTCCTCAGACTCCCTGGCATGCACTCTATGGACATATGCCCTTCTCTCCGGGTCGCTCCTTTTGCCATCCCCACTCCTGAAATCAGCCTGTGTTTGGGTCAGATTCCGGACTTGAAACGACCTTTCTGCCTACCCATGCTTAACCTGGGGGCAATCCCATTTAAAATATGTTTCTGCAGCCTTTCTGGCCCATTTTCCCAGATTCCCGATTATTAGGACATGCCCTTTTACCCTCATGTCGAAATCGACTACACTCGTCTCTCTTCCTAACTTCGGGCCCACTATTATTCAGACCATGCGTGTCGCATCCGCAAGATGCCGCATAGGATCTTCCTCTGGCCACGTAATACATGTCACACTCTCTGGCCAGTTCTCTAGGTTTAAACCACCTTTCTCCTTGTCGTATGTCTATATGGGCGTACATCTCGATGTCCAGCTCCAGGATAATTTTGTCTGCCACCAGTAGTTGGTTGATGGTCTCAAAATCTTTTGCCCCTTTAACTGGCAATAATAATTCCACATGGACATCACTTGAGTCGCGAACTGCACGAAATTCACGTCAGTTCTCGGCTCGCCTTTTGAAACTTTTTGAGATATACCTGGGGTGACAGCTGGTAATTTTCCAAAACTACCCTTTTAATTCCCTCGTAGTCCCCATATTTTTCCTTACAGACTTAAGTCAGCAAATTGCCGCCTTGTCCCCCAAGAGATTCAAAAGAATCGTTGCCCTGAACTCCAGAGGTACCCTGTCAGAGGCAAATGTCCTCTCCAGGCATGAAAAAAAATAGCTCCATTGGTCAGACTGAGTAGGTACCTAGACCGTCAATAAGCGTATTGTTCTGGCGATTTTTTCTACCATCCAGAATCTCATCTGCACCCCTGCTTCTTCACTCATTGGACTCACTGTGTCACTATGTCCTCGCACCCAAATTTTCTCCAATTCCAGCCTTTCTTTAGATTCTAAATTCAATTTAAATTGTTCCTGTTCCATTCTTATTTTACTGTCTAATTACTCTCTTTCCAAATTTACATAGTTTTCTAATTGCTCTTTTCCCACTTTTTCAGTTATAATGGCCGTAAGCATCCCTTCTACTGTTTGCTCCTCAAAATCTGGACTTTCTAGAATGATTTTTGTCAATTCTAGAATCCTTAAGTTTGGAGGTACTGTTTCCACTAATTCGGAAGCTAAAACAGCTAAATCCGCCTTCCGTGCTTTCGCCAATAATGCCATTATAAACCAGGAAAAGCCAATAATATTATTAGCAAAATAAAATTTACACGATTACTCAAAAATTTCCTCACCATAGAAATCCTGAACACAAAAGGAACAATACAGAATAAAAAAAAAATATTTCAATTTGCACTAAAAATCTAAACCTTTCTTATTTCCTACACAGAAATAACAATTTTAAAATTTTCAAACTGATTAAATTCTGGTCTTAAAATTTAAACATTTAAACATATCTCAAAATGCCAAATAATAAAACATCTCTGAACAATACTGAATTATCAGTATACAAATAAAATCTTAAAATTATACATTAATTATACACAAAAAAAAATTTCCAAAATTATACTATGCATTAATTAAAATTACAAAACCCTGTAACCTTTTCGTACTCCTAACCTTAAAAAGAGAAACCAGATCCCTTGTCAACACAGGTTAAGTAAAAATGCCACTTACCTCCTAGGCTCACTTGGTGAGCTCCGACGTCTGCTGGAGAACTCTGATGTATCGGATTTCTTTTTTGGGGGGTTCATCAGGAGCGATCTCTCTCAGCATGGAATGGTCTCTGCAGGTCTGCTCTTTCCGTCAAGTCGATGCAACATCTGTGTTGAACTGTGGTGGTGTTGAACTTCAGTTGTCAGGATTCTATTGCTGAGGTCCGCTGTGTCGTTGGGTCAGTGAATTCACATCGGCTCTCTGGGTCATCCCGTCTGCATCAGAATATCAGCGAGTTCTTGTATTGATGAATCGATGAGATCTGTTGGTCAGAACCTGGCTCTCTTAGCACATCACACTTTTGCTGCCACCAATGTAATGAAATGTATGTACGATAGTTGTTGCTCGTACGTAACGTTCTCTTGTCGAAAAATGTAAGCACATGTCAATCATTGTCCTCCAGGTTTGTGTGAGTGTTCGAATCGTGATGTTCTGCACTAAAAGGAAGAGCCGCTGATTCATGGTATAGCCAAATATACAATTATAAGACGAAACTTTATTAACATCATCTACATATAAGAATTTACAATGATCCTCGATTGGTACGAGGCATGTGAGCTTATCCTAGCACCAGCTCACTGTGCGAGCTATATCAGTGCAACCTTTCTCTCTTGGGACCATGGGGCGTCTCCTCCAGAGCGTGCCGTTTTTGCTTGTATATTCCTATCGTCCCATACCACCATGATTATGGGACCACCCTGGCATAAGCCCTCTGGAATGTTTCCCAGCATCCAACAGTGCTCAGATCACCCTCTCTTTCATTCCGGGGTCTCCATGCTCTCCCCCTGATGACTGGCAAAAATGGCTTTGTTTTGTCTTTTACCAGAATCTTCTGGGTGGTGACAAGCCTTTATGACTTTGTTTTGACATTCTTGGCGGGGCTCAGGATCTATGACCGGGTAAGAGCAAAACCATACTCTGAATAAATGTTCGAAATTCATCTGAGTTTCTCACGCTATAGATCCTATACATTAGTTTTTCACTGTGAAAGAAGTAAATTCATTGCATTATATAGGGGATCCATGTGAAGCCCATGTCAGATTTTTTATGGAGCACTAGCATGCATTTGTTATTTCTAACTTCTTCTTTTGGTATTTATTAAATTTTTAAAACTTATTTCTGGTGTTTTTCTAATTTTACATTTCACTGTCAGTTTCCCCATATTTTTTTTATAAATGTTTCACAAATTTACAGATGTTTTGAAATTTATTTCAGTTTATTTTCTGAATATTTTGAACGATTATGGTCACTACTTAATTTTTGGGACAATTTTAAATTAATTTTTTCTCACAACAATTTAATCAAGATTTTTTTTTTACCGAAATAGCTGATAATTACCAATATTGCTTGTCCTCCTCTTCTTTTTGAAGTTTTCTCATATTGATATTTATTTTCTTTACTTTCTCAAACTGAGGGAATATTTACAATAATTTATTGCTTTTCTTTATAGTTAAAGTGGCCTACCACTGATTTTCTTTATTTAAGATTTAATACCACTAATTCTTGAAGATTTTTTACTAATATATCATCATTATATATATACAAGGTTTGAAATAAGATTTTAAAACTCTCAGCAAATACTGCCGTGAGATTTGTAAACTGGCAGCAAAAAATATTCATCTCTCAGCAGTCCTAACAATAAAAAATTATTTATAAATTTGCACATTTTTCTGCTAAACTTTGAAAAGGTAATTATATAACCCCCCCCCCCCCCCCCCAAAAAAAAAAAAAAAAAAATCATCTACTTTGAAATCTTCTACAAATTTCAATGAAACAGAAAATACATCTCAAATAAAAAGAAACACTTTAATATATTATGCACACATTTATTTCCTTTTTATAATGAGATTTTGTGACTAAAAGCAAGCTCTGTGATCACCTGCACAGAACCATTTATGAACAGCTCGATCAGCCTTGAAATCTGAAAGTGGAAGGCCATCTGCACTTATTCTTAACAGGAACGAATTACCCAGCATTGTTTAGGTTCTAAATAATTGTCCACTACGTATAAATAATTAAATAATCACGTCTTGCTTAAATAATACATTTGAACCTAATTTTAAATGGCTTCAATCTGAAAATTGCATGAATCAAATCATATATGCTCTCCGCAATAACAAAAAATATAAGAATCACAATTGACTGTATATTCAACACATTGCTCATGAAACAGGCGATAAGGCAATTCCATGTAAATCCTCATATACCCCTTCTCAGCCTATTCCAAAATATCCACTTCACTATGATAAATTTAGTGGTGCCTTACCCAGTATGTTTAGACCTCGGAATCCAAGAGCTTGCAATAGTCAGAGAGATTTATTAAAAAATCAAAAGACATGTCTCTGATAAAAATTTAAAATTAACCAACAGATGGGTTTATGAAAAACAAATTTTCTGGAGTAGTCTGTGAAAAGAAAAATGAATGATGGATGGCATATCAATTTCTCTATATCATAACATAAAAATCAGAGAGGTTTAAAACTAGAATGTATATATTTTAAAAAAAATCATGAAAAATTGTCTAAAAATAGTATGGAATCCATTTAAAATATGTTGTAAAGAGAATTTTTTGATCTTTTCGATGGATTCAAAATGAAAAATCTGTGATAATATTTTAGGTCTTTAAGGAATCAATTTGCACGAACATCGCCCAATATCATTGTAAACCAAGAAGTAAAAAACTAATTCGAAATAAAAAAAAAAATAATGCTGAAGTGCACCTATTCAAGTCCTGAAGTACCTGTGTACCCGTGTCCTGAAGTTCATGGTCACATGATGCTTAGATTTCCTGCTACATACTTCACACACAGACATCTTTCTTTATTTAAGTGAGATGGCACATAGTGTGTCTTCATTTAAAGAAGCCCTTCAATAACTCTTTACCCACTTCATTACACTGAATATCCTTTCTACTTTGAATGTTGTGATGAGTCACAACGTCCAAATAATCTAATTTCCATCCTGCCACAGTTGAAGCTTTTATTAGCTTGGTTGCTGATTCTTCAGTTGATTTCGTCATTTGTTTCTATTTTTTACTTTTCAGATTAGCATTCAGAGTCCACATTAGAGAATTCACCATGCTTATAGATCACATCATACAGAGATAGCTGGAAGCTCTGATCACAGCATAGCAGGCAATACTGCTGTAACTGCATGGCCAGTCTTGACCAAGGAGCAAAAATTGGATGAAAGATAAATGGCAAGATATGCATGCACAGAGAAGTTTCTACTCTGAGCTTTCAAAATGCATTTGCTGCACTCAGGGCAGCTGTACCATTGCTTTTCATCCCTGTTTTTCTGGATAAGAAGATGTGCACTTAGTATCTTTTAGTTGAAATGCTTTGGGCACTTCTGTAAGAATTTTAATCTCTACTTGGAATAGGCTACACACAAAAGACAAGGTTTTTAGAAATCTGAGGTAATGTGTAACTCTTTAACTTTGACCCAGTGTGCAGGTTTGATGAGAAGGTGTCAAACAACTAACTGTCTGTGATTAGTTACTTATGTTCTACATTCAGCTGATCATTTGTTAATTCACTTTATGTCCACTTTGTCGTCCGATGATAATTAATCTACCGTGTTACCCTGCTCTATAGGAGGTCACCAACTTGTCATCCATTTAAGCAAAAATATCTTTTATGCTCCTTTAAATGTGTCAGTTTCTTTTATTCTTAATACTAATTGATTAGTAATGGCTACTCAGAAGATTTGACCCTTGACCACCAATGAAGTTCATAAGTGCTGATCCCACTTTGTTTTATTAATTAATTCGCAGAATTAGGCATCATCCAAAATAAATGCTATTTATCACACACACATATATATATATATATATGTGTGTGTGTGTGTGTGTGTGTGTGTGCCTATCCCACCTAAGAAACATCTTTAGATTGAAAAATCTAGCTGTGTTATCTGTCTATTCTACTAGAATATCTATGGGTATTTAGAGGTAGGGATGAGATTTCCAATTAATCTGCCATTTTAAAGTCGAAGTCACAGAATCTTTGAGCCAAAATACAAAGACAAGATCACTGACTGGTGTCAAAAAGGGAAATGATGAGAACTTTTGGTTTATAAATACTCACAGCTAAATCTGTCATGAGAACTATTGATTGTTATGGCGGAGATGACTCGCAATGTTTGATGCAGTTGCATGACTTATTTTGAACCCTGCATCATTGTGTTTATTTCATAATAATTAAATTCTTCAGCCTTTTGCAAAAATTTGATTTTTTATTATTATTATTATTATTATTATTATTTTAACATTTCTGAATTTAAAAGATATTAGCATTTTATGTTGGATAGAGATTACTAAACATATATAGAATACGACGTTTTACTTGAATTTTCCAATCAACAGAGAGAAGGGGATGTGAACACCACCCCTGGCTGTGAATAAGTTGAAAATGGAATCTATTTAATTTTGAATGTATGATAATTATATATTAATACTTGTCATATATGTCCTGGCAAAAAAAGTGTAAGTGCTCAGTTGATATTTGAGAGCCCAATGTGACAGGCTGCATGGTTTTGATTTTATTGGGTAAGCACCAATTAGAATTGATAACTATGTTGATACTTTACAGTCCATTTGCTTTGCTAAATAAATTGAGTTGTGAGAAAATCTGTTATGAATTTTATTAAGTGAATTTTATATACTAATAATTGTTAACAGTGGTCACTTCTGAAAATATCACTAAACTATAAACATTTTAGGAATCCATAAATATTTTCTTTATTTACATTGTCGATAATAGATAAACAACTTAATACAGGGAATGGTCTTTAAACAGGAAATCTGAAATTTTTTTGCATGAGAAATTGTCGCACACTGAGGCTTAAAAAAAATGGTGAATTTCTTGCAATCTAGTTTTATAATTGATAGGAAGTATATCTGGAATAATATTCTTTAACCCTCTCACGACGGTTGGCACACCTGCGTGCCAGCTGCGAACTTGCATTCAAGGATGGACGGCACCCACTCGCGATGGAGAAAACTTTACCCTAAACGGCGAGTGGAACATATCGGTTTTTCTATCTGAAACATTTTCATTTGAATTTATTTGTCTACTAGATGATGTTAAATGCCCATGGAAGCAACTTAAATGTATTTTACAGATGCTTGACCTTGGCACAAGGAGAATCTAATGAATTATTTCTCCATTTGGAGCGGTAAAACATGGTTCTGTAAAGTAAACAGACAGAGCACTTCTCGCAGCATCAACAATTTTATAATTGAGTTCCGGGTCTCCTTTTGATTTTAGCTTTTAATGATTTCGTTGGCGAATTACAGGAATATAAGAGAGTATTTTTTTGGGGGGAGGGGGGAGTAAAGGAATGTGCAACAGTGAAATGATTAGGTTATTTCGGATAAAAGTATGGCTGGTTTGAGACGTTTCCTTTCTGTGGAAGAATATACGCATATGGTAAATGAACCAGACAGTAATGAAAGCAATGCAGATAGTAAAGATTCGTGGAACAGTGTTATTTCTGATGATGAATCTGAAAATGCAATTGATTCTTTAGATTCTGAGCGTACTATTATTACAACGCCGCCAGCTTCAGTTGCTGTTTTTTCGAATGATGTTTGGACATGTGATTTGAAAGATCTGAATTCTTTGGAGGTTTTGAACATACCTGGAATAAATCACAATATCATGCCGCCTAATTTAGATATGGATTTTTTTTAGCATATTTTTTGATGATGAACTAGTAGAATTTATCTTAAAAGCAACTAATCAGTTTGCAAAAAAAAATGGGAGAAAAATCTCCTCTCTCCTTCCACATCGAAGACGCCACCTGTTTCAAATGTATTTACACCTGTGACAGGAAACGAATTTCGTGTGTTTCTCACACTAGTAGTTTTGACGAGCATTGTCAGAAAACCAAAAACTAGATAAATTGAAACCCGTGTTAGATGCATTAGTTTCAAAATTTAAATCTATATACGCTCCTAGAAGATATGTGTTCATTGATGAATCTTTGTTGTCATGGAAAGGAAGACTGAGATTTCATCAATATATCTCCTCGAAAAGGTCCAGATATGGAATAAAAATATATAAATTGTCAGAATCGAAATTAGGCTATATATGGAATTTCTTTGTGTATACTGGAAAGGACACAGAATTATCAAGCTCTGATGGTGGGTATGGAGAACATGTTGTGAAAACACTTCTAAGTGAACTTTTAGGTAAAGGATATACTTTGTATTTGGATAAATTTTTTACCTTTCCTGTACTCGCAAAGTATTTGTTGTCTAAGAATACACATATATGTGGTACAGTTTTAAGAAATCGGAAGGATATGCCAAAGAATTATCCATCTGTACCTAAAACATATATACACTAAAATTTTTAATATTTTGATAAAAGAAAATTTGTATGAAAAATATACATCAAATAGAAAATAAGTATTTCCTTTCTTCCTGAAAAAAGTAGAATGCTGTGTTGAGCGGGTGATTTTTAGTGAATTTTTTTCGAGAGTTAGGCTTACCACAAAAAATTAGCAGTCTTTTGGGAACAGTTCGGAAACGAAGCGCTCCTTCCTTTGGGCCACGGCAGTTTCGGAATGCCGCCATCCTGAAAGGGTTAAATGAGCATTTTAATTAAAGTCATTTTTTGGGAAATCGTTTATGGACCATACATATTAGTCAAATTGGAGCAACAATACATGACATTTCAATAGTGGCACTTTAGCCTGGAAAAGCATGGTTTCCGAGCTAACAATGCTATCGTCCCCGTTCTTTGCAATACACCCCTAGTGGCAAATTTGTTATTTTAAACTCCAAAGGCTCCTGTATACAATACAAGAAATTGAATTAATAAATTGGCCATTCAAGTTCTGCCCGGCAACTTTCAATTTACATGAGGTAATTTATTGAACGAACCGTTTCTTTCATTCCTGAGAACTTGATCTGTTTACACGATTCAACTTATTAAATGTGCAACTTTCTTGTTATTCATCTGTAGAGTGCTCAGACAGTTTTGTTGTTCACAATATTTTAATTACATCATTATTATTTGTAAATAAGTTCCTTTTTTTTATAAATATGTTGCTTTTTTTTTTCTCTTTATGTGTAAGTACTAAGTACTATATTTTTAATATATTTATTCGAACACTTACGATGTCATCTTTCACTTCGGATAGAATTTTCTACCATTAACAGCTTTGGCAATTGCTTTGAAAAAGAATAAGGAAAAACCTATCATGGACATAAGTGTCCATTAAATAAAATTTAATTAATTTGGCATAAATTTCACAAAATATAAGAATGTGGAAATTATACATGTTTAGTTTTAATACAAGCGGTGTTAGCGCCAACTATGTTTGTGAGTACAGGAACCAAAACATAAATTTATGCTAAATGGTTTAAGATTTTATTAATAAATACATAATTGTCTTATGATAGTAATTACAAACAAAGTTAAATTTCAAATGAAATTTTTTTTGAAAAATTTAAATTTGAGATCTCTCTAAAAAACTAGAGAGAAATAGAGTCCCTATAGGTAGAATCTCAGAGAGAAAGAAAGAAAAACAGTTTTTGAAAAGAATAAGTTAAAATGAATTACAGAAATTGAAATGAATTAAATTAAAAGTACATAAGTAAAGTAATCAATTAAAAATGCACAAATAAAGTAGCCAAAGATGCAAGTCATACATGAGCAAAGCAGAAATCTGTGAAAAATATGAAAAGGAATCATTAAGTAATATGCAGTGAGTGTTCTGGTTGGTTAGTTATGCGGGTGCGACAGCCCAGTGATTTGCACATGGACGATCCGAGTTCAGTTCTCGCCTTTGCTCAAACTGCCCCCATGTTCATGCGGAGTACGATCATTTTAAACATGTGGGTCTATAAATCCTTCCAAGAGGTTGGTGGTAGAGGAAGGAGAGTATGGTCCATATGCATGCCTCCCCCACTGGGGATTGGTCTAAATTGGGGGGCACTACCTGGCCTTTCAAACAGATACCTTATAACTTCTGATAGGTTGGACAGTCTGGGTCAAACAAACAATTGGTTAGTTACAGTTAAGAAATTATACAATCTTTGTAATTTCAAAGGTTCAAGAAGTTGTACGCAAGAAATTGTACCATCCAACTTCCATTTTACATGATGCAAGTTCGTACAATAAGTTGACAGTTCAATTTATTGATTCAACTTCTTGCATCATGTACAGAGGCCCTAATACTGGTTCAAATAAATGTCATTAATAAACATACCACAGTAGCTAGCAGGGTGTGCACCCCCACAATTTGCACATGTACATGGAACATCTTGTTTTTTTATGCATTTTATGGTACTATGGAGCCCGGCACATTTCACACATTTAGGGGGAGGGCTTGGGTGCTGTGATGCCAGATTTGACATGAAAAACATTGGGTGGCTTGTTGTCCCCTCTAGTGTTCAACTTTAATTTGTACTGCAAGGAGTTAATAAGGGTTTAATTTGGTAAATTAGAAGATTATCTGGGGTTTTAGGGGTCTGGATGTAAAAGAGGTCTATTAATACTTTTTAGTTTTGGGACATTGGGACATTTGTAAAGCTGGGTTATACTATTTACCGTTATATTTAGTTCAGTTAGTTCATGTTTAATAAGTTCTATGCCTGTCGAGACCGGGAGGCCTCAAATTACTATCTTGAGGGTGTTTTCTTAATTAAGCAGAAAGGTGCTGTGTGCAATCTTTATCTTCAATTAATTTTCTTTGAATTATTCTATATTACTCATTGGATTTAACATTTACTTTAAATAGGGTCTTTCTTAGGCTGCCATGAAGGAAGGGGTCTAAAGTTTTTAAAATTGCAACAATATGGAACAATTAAAAAGGGGGGCGGGGGATTTTCTTTTGGGATAGTATTAACATTATGTGCATCGGGCACAGGAACATCAGGTTCAAGCATTTCCTTGACTATGCTAATAGGGGGGTGGGGGCTGCACATGCTTAGTACTAGCAGCATGTTCTTTAGAACAAGTTGGAATCCTTCTTCATCTATGGGGGTGGAGGGGGGGGCTTATTACTGGCATTGAATTCAAAAGGGGAAGAATTATTTACATTTGAGAAGGAGGTAGAAGGGGGGCCAAAAGGTAAAAATTGGTATTAGGGACCATATTGAGTTATGTGACTGGAGGAGAAGCTACAGAAAAGAGAATACACTCATGAGGAGAACTCACGAGGAACTCACCATTATTTGCAGTAGTCGTTAGTTATCTTATCTATTGCAGATTTCCCTATCAGCTCCAACTAGGCTACTCTGGCTCAGATTAAGTTATAATTATCGTCCAATATCCCATCAGGCCGATTTTCAGCTAAGTCCAGTAATTCTTCATAAGTCATTTTCATCACTGAAGATTCAGCTTTTCCCCGGTGATTATCAACTTGTAGAAATTGAGATTTGAACTTTTTATAGTTCAAAACAGTTTTATCAGTACTGAAAGCTTTCTTAAAAGCATGAAGCGAAGCCTTAACGCTAGACACAAACATGAGGTAAAATACATGTGATCAGGAGCTCCGTAAAAAATGTTGACAAGTACACCAACCAAGAGCCAGTCAA
This sequence comes from Amaurobius ferox, assembly GCA_951213105.1. Lineage (NCBI taxonomy): Eukaryota > Metazoa > Arthropoda > Arachnida > Araneae > Amaurobiidae > Amaurobius > Amaurobius ferox. The sequence continues at coordinate 186,507,128 of OX578133.1, forward strand.
AGTTATATCGATCTAAAATGTAATAACGTAAATGTTCGAAAAGCATATTAAAAGTATAGAGCTTGCACATAAAGAAATAAAAAAGAAACAATGTATTTATAAGAAGAAACGTACTTACAAGTAATCAAAAGTATTTTAAACAACAAGATGGACTAAGGGCTCTGCAGGTGAATAACAAAAAAGTTGCATATTCATTAAGTTGAACCATGTAAATAGTCCAAGTTTCTGGGAGTGAGAAAGAAAATTTGTTCAATAAAATGCATTATATAAATTGAAAGTTGTACGAGCAAAACTTGAACTGCCAATTTGTTGATTTAATTTCATTGTGTGCAGGGGCCTTAATACATTTCTATCATACCTGTACACACAATTACACCTTAAGAACAACATTAACTACAATAAATCATTCTCATCCACTTTGGTGTTAACCATAAATGATCTTCTGCAAATGACATACATAATCTTTATTATGATTATCAACAAATCCATGAGATTGATACATAGATATTTTCATTTGCATATAACTATCTACTTGACAATTAAATCAACCAAATAAACATACAAATACAGTGAAAAACATTCTTATTACAGTAAAATTTATAACATAACTAAATACCTCATCAAATGTTTAACCTTTTATTTGGTTATATCCCTGAGCAACTACTCTGGCTTTAAACCTACAAATGTGACACTTTTAGTCTCTTTTAACATTGTATACCCACCTATAGCCTATTACTTTCTCATTGACAGAGGAACTAAATCCCAACTTGTGGGATATTGTGCTTTCTAAATGGAGCCCAAACTGATCTCTATAAAGCACACACTTCACTGAATTTCAGATTTAAAAAATAAAACCTTTTACAAATTTCTGAATTTCAAAATTCTGTCAATCAAAATATATCATTTACAGGATCTATGTTTAAAAGACTCAATATGATCAGTTGAGAAATATGCAAAATTCAAAGTAAAGTTTGTGAATTTGCTAAAAGTTGTGTGCTGCTATCTCGTCACACACACACACACAAACAAAATAACTTAGTACTTTTTAACAAAATCGGATTTCCCCCCCCATGAATTAGTACTGTAATCTAGACAAACTCCTGTGATTAAGAAATTATATTTAATGTCATAATTTTGTTATGGATGTTTCAAAGATTTGCCTTTTTTTATCTGATCTGTTATGCTTTCTTTATAACACTTAATATGTATCTTGAAGAGTTTAAAAAATGTAATTATAAGAAAGAGATTAATAATAAGCAACAATTTGGTTTTCGTTTTAAAGAAAATATATTTGTTTAAAATGTTAGGGATCAAGATAGAATGGAAAGACAAAAGGAAGAAAGAGCAGAAAAAGAAAGACAGCGGGAGTGGCAGGAACAAGAGCGTCTTGCTCGAGAAGATAGGGAAAGAGCCCAGAGAGAAGCTGTACAACAACATTTTGAAGAATCATTGCGTTTGGCTTTGCAAAAGGTAGGTTTTGTCAATGCTATATAGCTCAGTTATTCCTAATGTGTGGTTTCTCTCCCCCCCCCCCCCCCAACTTCTACAAGATAAAAAAATATTCCGATATGTTTTTTTATAATGCAATTGCATACCACAGGAAATTTTTTATAGAATGATCAAATCTTGTCCCACTTTCCCTGACTTGTAGCAAGACCCTTGATTTTGAAGCTTTTAAATAGCAAAAATAGTTACCAAATCTGCACAGCATTTAGGTCTTAGAGAACCAGTCTAATTTTTTGTCAAAAATAATTTAAATAGTATACAATTTTCTGCATATCTAGCTCCAAGTTTATCTCTTTGATTCTAGAATTGAATATGTTATTTTTTCTAAGAACATGATCTTACTTTTCCCTAACATAAGATCCACATCAGCTATTGAGTTGTGTGGTTAAAATGCTGATCTCAAAATTTAGAGATTTGGATTTGATTTCTATCTGGTGCAGACTCTTTATGTTCAGACATGCATGCTACATATATGGATAAATTTATATACTAGAATGAATTACCCAGAATTTCCCAGTTTCTAAATAAGCACCCACAGCTTAACCCATTTCACAACTGGCGAGTGGAGTAAGAAGTGTTCCTGCAAGACTGCATGTAACGAGAATAGTCTGCTCCTTCAGGCCCAAGCACTTTTTGATGCTAAACTTAACACTCTGAAAAAATTGTGTAACTTTACTTTAAAATACATCCACCATTATAATAGAAATACATAAGTTGTTATTGCATTTGGGGAACCTGACTCCACCATTGTTTTTCAAACATAGACTTTGAAAACTTCTTTGTTTTGTTGACTATTACTTGTACAATGCCAGGGTTGGGTTTTATCCTTCAAAAACCAGTTTTTGGCATGACATTTATTTAAACCATGTTTTAACCAGATTAATCCATCAAAAGCTCTACTTCTATGGTAGACTTTGAACAAACATAATAGAAAGCACATTGAAGCAATGTTTTTTTATGTAGGAACATGTAGCATTTGATAGAGGAAAATACTACAGCTGTCATTAACACTAGAACCGTGGGATGGGTCAATTTGACCCAAATCTAATTTCGTTTCTGTTTTTCTCAAAAATTTACAAGTGGAACCAAATACAAATTCTTGACATTTCATAATATTAGGCGAATAATAGCCTATAAAAATATCAGTCATTAGACATTAATTAGTTTTATGTTTTTAACACATATACTAAAAACTGCAGAATGGGTCATTCTGATCCAAAGACCACCGCGAATACGGAAAGTAGGGCACAATATTTTTTGGAAATGCGCATTTCTTCCTCTCTTTCGGAAAAAGGGTGAACAAAAGACCTTCTTGAAGGTCACGATAAGATAAGGCATTGCAGGGGGGGGCGACATTTTTTCTTTGTAGAGATAGAACATAAGGCTGCAACCCTAGCGAACAAGTGTTGATAAAGCTTGCTCTCTTGAACAACATGTCATGAAAACGTAGGCATACACTTTCTATTAGCGAAACTATAGAATACTTGCAACAATTGTTGGAAAATGAGTCCGAACACGGTAGTGGTGAAGCATTTGTTTTTAGTGATGGTGAATATGCACCTTCAAATAAAGAATATACATCTTCAGATAATGATGATCATGTATCAGAGTTTTGTGAATTTCTGTGGTAGTAATGAAAATGTTTATCTTGACCCTGATTGCAAATTGCGAAAGAAATAAAGCCTCGGTAAGCGAAAACAAATAAGATCATCAGACCCCAAGTTGGATCTTATGAAAACTGGAATTTTTGTTGCAAATGATGGAACGCATTGGGAAATCATCTCTTCAAGAAGCAATATTCGTGGAAGAATTGCTGAACACAATGTTTGTAAGGAAGCTTGCGGCCCAACCCATTACTCGAAGCAAAGCATTGAGAATGAATATACATCAAGTTCGTGGAGGTTACTTATAGATGAACCAATGTTTCGTCATATAAAAAATTGTACAGAGGAAGAAGCTCACAGGCAACTTGGGAAAAATGAGTAATCTACAACTTTAGAGGAACTTGACGCTTTTCTAGCAATTTTGTATGCTTGAGGTATATACTGTGCAAGAAGTTTCGAACTTGATAGCCTGTGGTCCGTAGTTTGGGGTCCACCTTTCTTCCATGATACTATGGCAAGAGACAGATTCAGAGAAATTCAAAGATTCTTACAATTTGACATAAAAACAACAAGATCTGAATGCCTTCAAACAGATATGTTTGGCTTTATTTCTGAAGTTTAGGAGAAATTTATTGTAAATTCGATCACCAGCTACAAACCAGGGCCTCATATAACTATTAATAAGCAATTGTTTCCTACAAAAGCCAGATGTCGTTTTACACACAATGTATGTTTCATAGTTCCCTATTCTATTTGTATAGACCAAACATATCTATGAGACTAACACATTTTATTACATTTAAAGTTATACAACTTGACAACACAACATAGAATATAGAATCAGAATTCAGAATGTTCTTGTTAGCTCGAGTTGAGGTGTTATCTTTCTTGGCTTCCGGAAGTTGAGCGCAGTCTGGTGTGCAGTACACAACACTCCTCCCGTCGTAAGATCTAGAATATAATCGTCCAGATATTTTGGATGTGCAACTGACTATTGTGACCAGCGAAGAACAAACTCAGAATCTGAAGTAACAGATTTACAGGAACTACAATGGGTTGCATA